>CM043885.1:21530304-21608938 GCA_024034495.1 Camelina laxa
TATCTATCGGAAATATTTATGATGAGCATGGAATGTTGTACAAATATGAAAACTAATCCATATGATTCACATATATAATATGTAACTATGTATGATGATTTGTTTTGCCGACAACAGAAATCATCATACATAATTACCTATTATATTATTTATGTGGATCATATGGATTCATTTTTCATATTTGAACCCTATTATATATAGTTTGTTGTATAATAGATTTAGGAACGTATGTACATATAAAAACTAATATATATGCATGCATGAATGAGTGTAAGTAGGCATATCGTGTTTGTTTTGTTGTAGGTATGTATGATGTGAAATGAGATGAGGCCAATGATAACGAGATATGGCTTTGTGAGGGAAATCATAATAGTGACCTTTCTTTGTGATGACAAGTTGACAACAACCACACGTGCTCATTCCTTCTACCAAAGGTTTGCGCACTCGCTAGGCCTTTTCGTTGCACCTTTTACTACAATTTATTTGAGAGCCAAATTCTTAGTTCTCAATCCGAGTTTTCTAAGATCGGTACTCAAACCTGTTTTTTATAACTTCATTCCATTGATGTTGTTTTACTCCTTTTAACTAGCTTTCAAGTACTCTGTCTTTGGGATCGAAACTCAAAACTGATTTTAGTTTCAATTCATTGACGTTAGTCTTTTTAAAACACGCTCATGTAGTCATGTACTCTACCTTTTACATCCTTTTACACTCTCATAGTCATAGACACCAAATTTATCTATAAATTTTATAACTATACAAAATTGACTTTGGAAGATATTACAAATTGTATCTCTGGAAAGACTCTACTTAATTTTGTTTTCTTATCAAAGTTATATCATCTATGCATTATCTTTATTCACTTGAAATTCCCATGAATCATGAGACACACAAGTAAAATAGAAAAGAGACCTTTTCCGAGTTTGAACTACTAAGAAGAGGTAGCCCGAGAAGAAGATGAATAACCAACGTCTGACTTCTTTAGCAAGTAACGACTTCAACCATAACCTAACTCTCTCACGACCGACTCAACCTTCCTCTCAGCAACTCCGGTTCAACACCAATCTCTTTCGCACAACAAACCAGAGCGGGCTATCCCCACTACCCACAAGGCTGCAGCCACCCCAACACCAACCATTGCCGCCACAAGAATCACCACCGTCCCAGCCAAACCCGGAGAAAATACCAGCATCAGTGGAGAAAACGATGAGTGATCTAGAGTTAAATCAATAACCCAAAGCACTCTCAACCACGATCAAGTGGTGTCGTCGAAGCACTTCAGGGTCGAATCCACAGAGGCCAAATGATACACTATGAAATTATGTAGACCGAGTATAGCTAAAGCAATAGTAAGATTGTTTCTCAAGTAACCGAATCAAAGCAGAAAATAAATAAGTTTTGTAAAATTTAGAGAAAGTGTTGAGCGCAGGGAATCAATCAAGGGTTATGATCACGAAATTGAGTGATGGATTGGGATAGCTTTAGGAACAGTTCTTGAACTCAAATCTCAAATATAAAACTAACCTACTGTCGCAGTATTAGTTATCTATGCAAGGAAATCGGATGAATTCTAAACCATCGTTTGAATCTAAACAATCCTAGCAAGCTTTAAATTCTAGTTTGATTATGTTCACAAGGTGCCCCAACTTCAACTGTCGCTGGCTAAGGATCACCTTGCTCACCTATGTTCTTTCAAGTAATTCAACAACACTTTTGATGCCTAGATGAATTAAACTTATGATCATAAACTAGGTAGCTAATCTAGTTTAAGCAATAAACTCAACAATAGATGAAGAACTCAATAGGTCAATCCCAAATCTAACAATCTAAATCACTGAATCATAAAACCCCCTTTGAAACCCGAAACCCAACAGTAAGACTACTCAGCATCGAACAGAAGCAATCACAAATCAAATATGAAGAAAACATGTTTGAATTGCAAAAAGAGATAATAGGGTTCAGAATTCTTCTCCAAAGGGTTAGAAAGGATTAGAGATCTTCTTCCAGGCTTACAAGTGCTCAAAAACGGCGTAGAGTAAAAGTTGTTTTTCTAGGGGTCGAACCCCGTGGTTAAATAGTAAAATAAATCCCTAAAAAGTCGGTATAAATCGGAAAAGGAAATATTGCGTCGGAGACGGGAATGGTCGATCTAGAAAGGATCAGTCGATCCAGAACGTTTTTCTGCTCTCATTCCATCTGCTGACTAGCTCGATCAGTCTTCAACCAACTTAGCTCCAGATGCATATTTTCACCCCCAAAACGCTCAAATTTCTTCTAAAGTCACCTAGAACCTGTAAAGACTCACAAATGACTAAAAGGACTCTAAAAGTACACTTGGACCTAGGAAAAGACTCAAAACACACCTAAAAACTAAGTTAAAACCCTATAAAATGCAGACACATCAATGAGAAACAGAGTCACCCTAGGCCCTTGTCCACGAGACTAAAACTCATCAGACCAAATATCGGCCCGTCACTGCCAAAGCTGCTACCGTTGCTTCCACAACCGACGAACCAGTCGGCCTCACTCCATCAGTTATGGCTACATCTCTCCTTCTTCCCTTTGGATTCTCCATAGTACATGTGAAGTTAGCTGCGAAAGGCGTTGAGTACGTTTTCGATTATCAAACATCTCTAAAAATACTGATACCATATAATATGAGATGATTTGTACGTTGTCTTTTAAAAATCACTACGTCGCACTCAAACTCAACATGACTATAGATGCATTTTGAAAGATAATAAATCTTACTTTAGAACGGTTGATTTTAAACTCAAAACTAAATCTCTTCTTTCGTTTAAAATGTATGCGGATAGCTACGTAAAATTGGCTATTCATTTCGTGCAAGAGGCACTGATATAAAATATTGTACGTGTAACATCAATATATCAATTGCAAAACCTGTATGTGTCTTTTTATGTTTTCATTTAGTTTGGTGCTTAAATAATAAATCCTATTTGGCACCAACATTTATAGTTTGCACAATGGCGATATCCTTACAAACTCATTCAAATATGCTGAGAAGACTAGTCATTCTCTTAGTTCTAAGCGTCCTGTCGAAAAGAAGCAATCGTTGCTCGGTCATACATATCATCGTATAAAATTGTGATTTCAGTCTTAGTGTAAGAAGAGGTTTCGATAGGTAACAACTGAGATCGCACAAAAAAAAAAAAAAAATAATACATGTTGCAAAATAGAAAGTCAATCATTTTAAGAAAGCAATCTGAACCTTGATCCAATATTGTGTATTCAGTTCAACTTTAATATTTTAAATTTTGATGACCGTTTAGTATTCAACGGTATATAATATAAAATTTAACTAGATCATTATTTTTTCGGCTACCCAAGTAGATCACATATATATATTTCTTATATACTATTAAAAATAATTGATGCATTTTCGAGGCGACTTAAATATGTTATGAGACATGCCTAAAATACCAACCCTAACCATATATATGTTATCTCGTAGAATGAATGATACCAATAACAATTATACACGAACACGACTACACGTAGAAGACCAAATCGTAGTATCTTTCCTTTAGATTCCATTTATGCATGACAAGCACAGTCATACACATTTGCACACATCACTGATGAAAATTTTAACACGCGAGCAATGCTTAGATTCATTATGAATTTGGTGAAGAAAACTTCTTTCAAAAAATATAAATTTTTGTTATATACCTTCTCATTATTCTTCATAAATATATTGTTTAGAACAAATAAGTTGACAAAAGAAGCCATAATTTGTGTTCATTTTAATGTAAAACCTTTACCTGCGTATTTTGTGTTGAACTCTAATTAACTATTAAACTAATTATAACCAAACCCTAATTTCGAAAATTCATACCACGTGGATCTTTTCCACATTAGTTATACTTGTAACCAAGGACAACAAAATCCATATAGATGTTTTCCACATTAATATTTACATTTTTTTTTTGTTAACTTACACATGATATTTTGTTGTTCTTTGTGAGGATAGTAGTGATTTAGGTCAGTAATTATATAGAAAAAAAGTTAACATTTTATGTTGAAAAAAATGGAATATCATTCATTTTTAAACAAAAAAAAAAAATTCTAAAACATAAATTAAAATGACATATAAGATAAATTTTTTTAATATATATATATGAATCGAATCAAAAAAATAAACTAACAAATTTTAGCCAAGAATAGACCCCACACTGCGTCAATAAATAAGGACCCCTTGCGAGGTTTAAGACAACAAAACAAAATTTTCCAAGTATTGAAACAAAATTCAAAGCTCTATTTTCTCTCTTCATAGTGTCGACATGGCTTACGAAAGTAACCTAGTTACTATAATAAGACAGATTATACTCCTACTATTGTATATATGTAAAATATCGTAAATCATCTACATGAATGTAAAAAAAAAAAAAAAAAAAGCCTCATTATCGAATTAATACAGTGAAAAACTTTCCGATATTCAATCATGCATCAATAAAATATTTTTTATCTTTGTTAAAAGTGTCCAGAAAATTATGATCTCAATTTCGATGTAACAAAGGAACAAATGCAGTATCATCTCAAAAAGAATTATTCTTAAATGTGAACAACAAGAAAACTGCACCAAGGTTTCCCTGGGCATGAGCAGAACCTCAGACTCAGACGCAGAGACATGAATTAGAATGTTCTTATAGAAAAGCATGAGAACCGCAAAAATAAAACCGCTAATGGCCTTGCTCACCAAGTTTTGGTTCGACACACTTTTTTAATATTTGGTTTGTGTAGTTGGAATACGGAAACAAATTAATCATGCTAAGAAAATTTGACAGCAAACCGTTATAGGGCAAAAAAAACTGTATTATCAAATTAAATCTACTATTAATATGAGCACTGATAATTGGGAATGAAGGTATCCATCTCAATTATTTTATTTAAAATATTCACATCCATCTACAAGCATTGTTCACATCCATCGGAGCCGGAACAGTTTAACAAAATATGACAGCACTTCGATGAGAACACTAAAGGCAAAAGACGTAAAAGACAAGCTATTAAGTAGGAGCTTCCAAAAGTGGTAGAACAAATGCAATATTAACTTGTTGTGTGAGTAAGGACATCCAAGCTTGCCCAACCTAGTAAAGGGGCTTGGAGATAGAGGGTTTTCTGGGGAAAAAGATAGAATAATCAGATGAGGATGAAGTAAAGGAATTACAACTCAACATCCCCTAATTAAGCAGCAGAATGCTTATTCAAAGCTACATGTACTAAGAAAATGGATCGCTCATTACAGTTACAATGATCATTTATGAGAATGGGTTTTATGGTGATTTCATTTCTAAGTCCAAGGCCCAGTTTTGTTTGTTTCTACTCTGTTTTCTTTGCAAGATTATTATTTCACGTAATTAATATATATATATATATCCTACTATATTAATTCAGAAGTACAAATATAAAACTAACCTTAAAATGTGTAAAAAATTACATTCAATTGCCATTAGAAAAATGTAATTAAGATTAAATAATTAATTAAATAAATATTTCTAATTTAAAAAACGAAAATAGGGGAAACATCAAATAAAATATACTGTAGAAAAGTAAAAAAAAAAATCTGTTTAAATCTGTTTAAATCTGTTTAAATCTGTTTAAATATACTGTAGAAAAATAAAATCTGTTTAAATCTGAATCAAAACTAATTTGTACTTAAAAACTAATAGATAAGATCTTTTTTACATGTTAGTTATATCTTTACTTACTTCACAACTATATCAAAAATTTCACAAATGTTTAAATAATTTTATTCTTTACATGCTAATGTTTTATTGACAGGTTTTCAATAAATAATTTTGAAATACAAAAATTATCACATAAGCAACAAATTTTGAATCACAAACTATTATAAATAACATATAACAAAATAAATTATTACAACTTTTCATCAAAAAAAGTTCAGCCCGCGATTTTTCGCGGGATAATACCTAGTATATATTTAATACATGATAAATTATTTGATACAAAGATAAAAAAAAAAAAAAAAAAAAGCTTTGAATGAAAAGTTTGCTACGTGTATCTCCATTCTCCATGATTCAGAAAAGCATTAGCGGATCTCGATGTTGCTCATACAAATCTAATTTATTGGTAACGATTTTTGTTTTTTTAACCTTTGATGATTCTGATAGAGATTGACTGTCTCTTTAACCTTTGATGATTCTAAGGTCAATATATATAGATTGACTGTCTCTACAAATAATATGCTAGATGTAATATGTATTTGGGATGCAGAAATTATCGTAGAGAAAATGATGACTCGTCACACTGTTAACTTTTCAAACTATATATTGGATTCAACTAATTCAGGTTATATCTTATATCCAAAAACTTTTAATATACGATACTATTTTTTTTTTTTTTGTAAGAATATTTTAAAAGCTATGATCCTTTCTTAACTATTGGTATAATACCCTATCTATGTTTATAAGTTTCAATGGTGTACCGAATCTGGATGTACGGTACCTTAAATTTGGTAAGAAACTTGAAGTCTACTTATTATAAATTTGAAATCTACACTAAAGTTTCGAGAATTTGTAATATACCTTATAATTTATTTTTAATGACACTTATCCTTACCTATACATATAGACATTTTAGCCCAAACTTATACTATTTGTTTTTGTTAAGAAAAAAAAGTCCAAATTAATGCTTGCTTGTATTTACGTCTCTCACGTAAAGGCTGCCATCATTAAAACCCACAACGATTCTAATTAATTAATTTTGCCGTTCTGTGTCTGGTTAAAATTCATAAGTTGTAACCTTAAAGTAAGACAAGCGAGGATCACATATGAGGTTTCTTTAGGGACGGATTGAGACACTAACGATTAATTTAAACCCTTTACACACATTTGGATTTTAGTAGATGTGGACTTCATTGTAAAAAATAAACTGACTAATTAAAATGGTTATTGCATGTGGCCTTTGGGTAAATATTGTAGCCACATGTACTGATTCATTTCTGAGGAGAACGGATTTTATGGTGATTTTCATTTATAATGCCGCAGATAAAATGTAGAGAAAACCGGCAAGTCAGAGTAACAAAGATATTACTTAGTAGGATCCGGTGGTCTTGATTCATTCCATTATCGGACCCGACCTCTATTCTTCAAAAGAGAAATGGGCACTTAACTAAGCCCAATATCCAATTTTGTTAGTTACAATTTTATTTTGCTGGCCATTCACATTTATCGGTTTAACATGTTACTTTTAATGTATTTATGATAACTAATGTTTTTGATGAACATCCAGCTTGACAATTAGCCAAAAATGATTCTGGGTTTTAATCGGTGATCAAAGTTTTAGTAAGAAAATGTTCTATAGGCCAATTAATTACAATTAGCCTTGGTGGAAGAAATAAAGGGGTTTAGAATTAGAAAATTAATAAATGAAAAGTTTGGGATGTTACGTTGAGAAAAAAAAAAAACGAAAAGAAGTTTGGGAACGTTAGTGAGATTCATCCACATTAATGGTATCAATTATTGGTCATTGTATCATCTATATATATACATATATATATATATATATACAGTACTAAAAACAGATAAATGGAAACTAATTTATAGGACATTAAGTTGAAAACTGGGATCAGATTATTCTGTATGAGTGAACAAATTTTTGGAATGATACGGATATTATATATATATAATAAAACTATTAAGTTCATAGAGTTTTTTTTTTTTTCTTTTTTACTTTAATCCATTTTATGCAGAAGTGATGTTGAGAAACACGTATCATGCAGATAACTTACGTCCCATTGACATTTAAAAGTAACTAACATTTTGTGTACAGATTATTTTTATGTTGTTATTGGGTACATAAAAATTAATTGCTGTCTTGTATTCAAAACAATTTTACTTGGCTATAAAGTTTAGTATATGGTTTTCCACCAACAAAAAAAAATTCAGTATATGGTATATTATTAGCTGTGGAGCATGATATCATAACAAGTTTTTCAAAAAACTATGGAAAATTTGTTATAGTCAAAATCTATGGTCAAATTTTTTATTTTTCAGCTTTTGATGATTCTGATAGAATTTACTGCATCTGCGATTACAAATTTTACAGCTACATACTCATCACTCTCAACTATAGAAATGCAGATTTTACAATTTATAATATCATCATCAAATACAGATTTTTACGGATACTCTTTCCCTCTCTCAACTATAAATTATAAATGATGATTTTACAGATTTTTTTTTCGTTCTCTTTTTTTTTTTGTTTATTTGGTTTTGTTATGCATATGACATTTGCTGTTTGGGCTTGTGGCATTTTTTTTGTTGTTGTTTAAAAAGCATTTTTGATTTAGTTTAGTTTGGACCTTTGGTGGATTAGAGTATTAGTGTAATACTTACGAAGTTTAAACTGCAACCTTAGCCACTTTGTAGGTTAAATTTTCGATTTTCCCTTAAAAAATGTTTATTGCAAAAATTGATGGCCTTTATCAACCGATACAATAAGTCTATTTTAAAGATTACGTGAATCCTTGTAAGATGGGGGAGGGGGAATCCATAACTGAAATCTTTAACCAGAACAAAACCAAATTTGTTGTAAGCCTTTTGATTTCATCATTAAAATCTAACATATAACTTGAACCAGAACCAATCCATTCAAATTCACAAAACCAAGTCCATTAGACCAAATTCATTAAATTATATACTTTAAGTTTTTTTTGTCAGTCTTATATCATACTAGTAAATGGCCTCCACCACCACCGTCACTGGAGAGCCTTCCACAGCCAACAAAACTGGAGAAAGAGATTGAAAAAGCGAAGACCCTTCTAAACAACTTAACCAAAAGCTAATTGGTATGTCTGAGAAGCTCACCAAACTCGATGAGAATATGATCAGTAAAGCTGACGCTGAGGCTCAAAACGATTTGCAAGAAAAATGATCGAGTTGATGGAGAAAAGGAAAGAACATGAGAAAGAAATCACCAAAGCGAATGAGATGTTGGCCACACTCACGGCAAATAAAGAGGACTAATGTTGTAATAGTTTTAATCTATTTGTTTTAGTTAGGTTAACTAAAAAAAATTAAGATTATGTCAGTTATCTAGTTAAGTTAACTTAAAAAAAAATTAAGATTATGTATATATATATATATGTGTGTGTTTGTCATATCTCCTTTTTTTCTTTTTTCTTTTCTTGCATAATTAATGTCTCGAACTCAATATAAACCCTAAAACCAATATATATCCTTTAAAAGAATTTTAGTTATGCTAAAATAATGATTAAAAAGAAAAAAACATAAGAAGTATCGGAAAGCAATAATGATTCTAGTTTCGTATAAATACAAAACTTTTAAGCAATATCCAAAAGAAAAATACACAGTTGATGTAAGTATGTAGTTTTAGGTCTCGATCCCTAGATGAAATCTTATTGCATGCAAAAACAAATATTGCAAATATTCACTCGCTAGATGGAATCTTATTGCATACAAAAACAAATATTGCAAATATTCCCTTAATCTTGAAATAATTTGACTTAATTTATATAAACATTCTAAGCTTTTCTTAATGATAAGTTTGTATCTATTATCATTAAAAAAGAAAATTTAAATGATAATTAATTCCGTTCTTGATCATAAATAAGTTTCGTTTTATTGTTTATGGTTATGGAGAAATCTTGATGGATGGAACAATAAGCTTCGTCTTATTGTATGATTGTGTTCTTTCTAGTCAATTTCGAAGGTACAATTTTAATTAGTAAACCTCATTAAGACAAATAAAAGTTTAAATATACATACAAGTATGCATAGTATACATGACGGTAAACAAAAATGCTCATGATCCAACCAAATACAATTAGAACTATCTAATATTCTCATGTAGTTATCGCTTAATTGTCTTCTACATGATGATTATACCTATTTGTTTATATAAGTCAACGATTAATCCAACGCCTTATAAGACCTTCATGTGTCTATACAATTGGAAACATTTAACATTTCCTGTAGCTATTGTTTGTTTATCTTCTAAATGATTATTCAACGCCACTTTATCTATGCACGCTTGATTCGAATTCATAAAAATTTGGATATGAGGTTAATTAGTTGATCTCCAATCCAAAATTATCAGCGGTAGCGCAACACAAAAATTGTTATATTATTATATCTCTAAGTATTTTCGATAAAGGAGATATATATACCCCATATATTCTTAAGCATGGAGTTTATATTGTCAGCATATAAAACCGAGTTTGTAAAATAGAAAAAGTGGAAGATAGAAAATATGTGTTTGGCATGAGTCACATGAAATGTTCATTTTTGGTGGGTTGTTGAAGAAATAAAAAGTAGTTGAGCTTCCTTGTTCACTAAACTCCAACATAGTGATTTGTCATTTCTTTAGAATATATATGTACATAACTTACATATGGCAATTCTAACCATCATCACTCTCTAACGTCTCCCCACCTCAAAATTCGATCTTCCAACTCCTTATCGCTCTTTCATTATTGTTCATTACATTTTTTTAGACCGTTGTTCTCGCTCTTTGGGCATATCTTTGTCTCGTAAATTATTTTGTAAGTTTCTCTCTATTGTTTTTTTTTTTTTTTTTGGCATTGTTATCTCTCTGTTAAAAGTAAAATATCTATGTAAAGCATCATGATTCTTGTTTGTTATATACATGAAAGGAGGAATAGAACACTAAAAGGCAAATGACGTGAAAGATCGTCTTGGAGACGGAACCAAGTTGTGTTATACATGTGGGTTAAGATCGTCTTGGAGACGCAGTATTCCATCTTCCTTATTCAAAGTAGCTATCCAGCCATGAGAAGCTCCGATCGTTACAGTTGCATAATCACGAAGACGATTATGCACCAACTCCAGAGGCACCTTCTTTTCCAAGAATGTGGCATCCATTTCATTAGCATTTATAATGACGAGTTTTCCGATATCCAACCCAAGGGGATCAGCGCTGATAATGGAACAAGGAGGTTGCAGTAAGCAAGTTGAGAAGCCATTAGATGGAATAAGGAGAAGAGAGGATCTCACGGACCCTAGGCGGAGCCTCGAGAGCCGTCGGCCGAGAAGCAGAGCCATGAAGAATTTTTAGAAATAAGTTGTAAACGGAAAGCAATAAAACTCTCTAATGGAAGACGACCACTAATACAAGATGGTTTTGAGCTTGCCCATCAAGTCATAGCCTTGCCCACCAAGTCTTCCATCTCCTAATTAATTAACGGCATGAGACAAATTAATGTTTTTTTCCATACTTTTCAAAAAATATTATTTCACATATTTTAGAGAATATATAAGACCTGGGATGGTAAAAATAGATATGGTTTGTATGTTAACAAAAATGAACTAATTAATGGCTAAAGTTTCGAAACTTTAGTGGTATATTATCTTCAACCACATTAAATTAAAAGTTTAGACATTCAGTGGTAACTACAACACATCATCTAAATCCTTAGATGTTCCTACCTAAAAGAAGTGAGAATAAATAAAGCCTTTAAGTATGAACAAAGAGTGAATCTCACAAGGTACTCAAAAGTACATGTCTTAGCCGGTGAACGAACTATAAGTTGCAAAACATACTTTTTATTCGGTCAATGTCTTCAAAAGAGAAGAATCAGTGTGCTTGGGTAATGATCTTGTTCAACCTACTAGTACTAATTGTTATGTGAGAATCCTACTTCATTTAGGATATGTGAGAACCTACTAGTTCAATATAACATAATCTAACACCAAACCCAAATCTTTTTAATCTATTATATTTTGGATATCAACTTCAAAACTTTGTCTTCAAATCTTTTTTTTTCCATTTTTTCGGATTCAGAAGAGTTCTCAATCTTTTCCGAACTCTTAAGATTTCAAAGCCTAGGTTTTTTTGTATAAAAGTAAAGAGGTGAGTATTGAAGTCACAAAGGATTTTTTCGAAAACTAACAACCCTCGTAAAGAACAAAGAAACAAATGTTTCCTCTCAGGTGGCTAGTGCATTTTTTTTGTTTTTTGATGTTATAAGAATACTTTTGAGAATATCTACCAACTTACAAGAAATTATGAAAACTGAATTTTGTGAGGTATAATGTATAGGGATCAGAGTAAACGAATAAATAAGATTTAAAATACTATGAAAATGTTGTTTTTATTTGAATAACATAATTTTTTTTTGTTGACTTCAATAAACTATGAATCCAATAATCCTTGAACTTTAAAATATTTTTGAATATTTGTTACAAATATCTAAATTAACTAATAACACCGAAATTTTGATCAAGTTTTGAAAATCATAATTGAATAACAGAAATAAAAACAATCTGAATGTCTACAACTCGACCAAATACAATAACCAATAACACCCCTTCTGTTTATTTATAAAAAAAAAATATATTCGAAGCATGAGTTATTTTTCAAAAAGAAAGAAAAAAGCAAAAAAAAAAAAAAAAAAACCTTAAATAAAGGACAAAAGAAATATGGATTAAAAAAAGAGATGGAGTTAGAGATACTTCAAAATCCAAAGCTGATTCCTGATTGGCTAATCCCAACATCTCACTCTCTATCTATATCCCATCTCTGATTCTCCCACCTATCTTCTCATCCACAAGACACTAACATAAAAGTCAAAGTCCCTGAGACCCAATATTTTCACCAAACAGCAAAAGCAGAAGAAGAACAACAACACTAAGCAAAAGAGAAACCTCAAGCCGAGAGAGAGAGAGAGAGAGAGACAATGGCATCAACATTCACGAGCTCAAGCAGTGTTCTGGCCCCAACAACATTCCTTGGCCAGACTAAAGGCTCAAGCTTTAACCCTCTTCGTGATGTTGTCTCTCTCGGATCTCCCAAATACACTATGGTATGTTTTCTTTTTGTCTTAATCTCATCATACGAAAAGGTTTCATCTTTCTTCTTGGGTTTGTGTCTTACTTTCATGTAAATGTCTATGTGAAGGGAAATGATCTTTGGTACGGACCAGACAGAGTTAAGTACTTAGGACCCTTTTCCGTCCAAACTCCATCTTACCTCACCGGAGAATTCCCCGGCGATTACGGTTGGGACACCGCTGGTTTATCTGCAGACCCTGAGGCCTTTGCCAAAAACAGAGCTCTTGAGGTTAGTCTCTAAATCTCGCTCACTCAATACAAAGAGACACAACGATGAAAGAGTAAATCACTAATCATCACTTTGCAGGTGATTCATGGGAGATGGGCAATGTTGGGAGCTTTTGGTTGCATAACCCCTGAAGTTCTTCAAAAGTGGGTACGTGTGGACTTCAAAGAACCAGTCTGGTTCAAGGCCGGTTCACAGATCTTCTCTGAAGGTGGCTTGGACTACTTAGGCAACCCAAACCTAGTCCATGCTCAGAGCATTTTAGCCGTCCTTGGCTTCCAAGTCATCCTCATGGGATTGGTTGAAGGTTTCCGCATCAACGGTCTTGATGGTGTTGGTGAAGGCAACGACTTGTACCCCGGTGGCCAATACTTTGACCCGTTGGGTCTTGCTGATGATCCAGTTACTTTTGCTGAGCTCAAGGTGAAAGAGATCAAGAATGGAAGATTGGCTATGTTCTCAATGTTTGGCTTCTTTGTTCAAGCCATTGTTACGGGAAAAGGTCCTTTGGAGAATCTCCTTGACCATCTTGACAACCCTGTAGCTAACAATGCTTGGGCTTTCGCAACTAAGTTTGCACCTGGAGCTTAAATTTCAAATCTTGTTGTGATTCTTGAAATGATATGAACATAACCTTTCTTGTTCCTCTCAAATTACAAATCTCTATCTGCTATGCACAATAGTAGTCGAAAATTACATGTCTCGCAACTAAATCTACATTGCTCTCAATCTAACATTTTGAATCCGACATACTAATAGTCTAATACAAAGCTAAGTGGAAGATTCGACACACACTAATAAACAACCCTAGCCTCTTTTTCCCCACCATTTCCGGTGACGACCTTTATCACCATCTACTCTATGGAGTCTTGCTTTGGTATCTCTTAATCTAGCTTTGTAATCTTTCTTCCATGTCTCAAATCTTTGCTTCAGTCTCCTAAATTCATCTTCTGGATGTTGCTGTTGCTGCCCGTTTGGAGTTGCCTGCGGTCCAACTCCAAGCTTCACATCCACAATAGCTCTTGCATCTTCATCGAAATTGAGTCTCCTTTGATCAAACTCTCTTGCCAGATGATTAACCGCGTTCAAACTTCCGTTAAGCTCTCTGATTCTGAGCTCAGGAGTGTTTCCGTTAGTGAACTTAGTAGTGGGAGTTCTTACTCCCGGAGTTCCAGTAGACATTGTGTCCTCTGATTCATAACCAAAAGGTGATATTGATGTGTCTTGGCGTCCTCCTGCTTGACCCGTGATGCTCTCTGTAGCTAGACTCTTTCTAGCTGCGGCAAGACTCATCTGCAAAAAGACATGATGCAAAACTAGAACATTTCAGAAAACTTTGGTGTGTTGAGTGTTTGAATGGAATTTCATAACCAGATAAACATTAGACCTGCAATGACGACATTTGCTTTTGCCATGTGTCCTCCATTGACTTCATCTTTACTTCATACTCTGACCATCTCTCCTCAAATTGCCTCAACTGCTCTCTCAATGCTGTGTTTTCTTCTTCCTTCTGCGCTAAAGCTGCTTCAGATTTCAATACTCTCTTTTGGAGATCAGACATAGTCGTTGGTTGGATTTGGAACTGCTCCAGAGGAATATCCTAAACCGCAAACGAGAGAAAGTTATAGCGTAGTAATATATAATTCAGAAGTGAACAATCTTCCTGTTGATAGCAAGTAGCTATACCTTGTCTTCTGAACTCCTCCTGCCTGCTTTCTTCTTTGATTTTGTAGTCACATTGAGTAATTCTTTCTGTCTTTGCATACTATTAAAACGTTTGCGAGCCAACCATCCACGAACCGCTACAGCAGAGAAAAATGATGATGAGCCTTAAAAACACTATCCAAATTTGACAACCAAATTCTTTAGTTTACCAAAGAAGATAGTGTGGCTTTACCTGATTGCAAGTGTATGACTGCAGTCAACTCATCTGTGCTTGCTTCAGAAACAGAATCCGCATGGATTTTTGCTTCAGCGTCAAACATTCTTCGGGTATTTTCACCTCGTACGTATGACTGAAGTACCAATGCTACAGCCCTCATATTTTGGAAGTATTCACGAGACAAGTGACCACGGAAATGCTTTTGTAAGCCTACTATGCCTTGAAGAACTTTTTTTCTTCTATCTTCAAAGATACCAATCTAAAAACATTTGAAGATGACTACGTAAGAATTTGTATCAACAAGATCAGGAAACAGCCTCTATATATCTGAGTGAAGAAGAATCACTTACTAGCCCAGTTCGAAGGTACAGTTTTGTATAACCAACTTGATACATTTTAGGATGAACGTCATATTGTTTAAGAACAGCGATTGATACGCTCAGAGGATCCTCAGAGACATTTTTGTCTGACAATAAGAACCCATATCTTCCTGCAAACTCTTGATGTGTCAAACGAGTAGGATATCCAGATCTTGATATTCTAACGACTTCTAACACGCCACAACATCTAAGCTGTTGTAAGACAAGATCCTCTTCATAAACTCTGGGACGCTGCTTTGAATTCGGCTTTATGCATCGAATGAAGTGAGGACTTGTGTTCTCTAACGTGTTCATCAACTTGAAAAGTTGACCCTGTACGAGATAATTAAACATGAGAGTGCGTCGAGGTAGATCACAATTGACAAATCTGCAGGATTTTTTATGCTTCTTTACCTTGAACTTTGTTCCAACAGTTTGGTTCGTGGAGTCCGATAACATGAGTGGCTTCTGAGACTTGTCACGCATTTTGGTAGAAAACAGTTTCAACAACTGGCAGTCGCATGATGATAAAAGATTGATAAGATCAGCAGGCAACGGATCCCTGTTCTTCTCCAAAAACCCATTTGTATCATAGAGAACCTGTAAACAAAACCATCATTCAAACATAAAGCATAAATACAAGAAAATCTACAAACACAGCGATCCATATAAACCTATTTAGCATACAGCGTCTGGTTTTTGGACTTGAGGGAAACAACTGACCTCTCCGGCATAATGATTAACTCTGAAGGCTCGACCTCTCTCTCCTTTGAAGCAAGAGTTGGTCTTCAAGTGTTGCTTGAGCTTGTTGGCAAAGGTCAAATCAGTTGCTTTTGGAAAATTTGATTCCTCATCTAGTAGAGACAACAAACCAATGGGTTTCTACACAAGCAAACATATTCAAGCGATTACTTTTAACAACATGACAAAAGTAATCTTCTCAGTTAGATCTAAGCAAATTAACTACCTTCTCAATTAGATCTAAGCACTCTTGATTGTCAACAAACTCGACCTTAGTCCAATCAATTCCATCCTCTTCATATTCCTGAACAGAGAAAATAATAGTTAATGGAGAAGTAACGCAGAAAGTACACAATATACTATTTAGAGGAAAAGAAATATTCACCTCTTGTTCAAGTTTAAACAAATGCCGGTTAAAGTGTTGTTGCAATCTTTCGTTTGCATAGTTTATACAGAATTGTTCAAAGCTATTATTCTGAAACAAAAGAGTAACTGAACATCATTACAAGATTCAAAAAGAAAAGAGATTAACAAAATCTAGCTAGGGCATGTGTGGGTACTACTAACCTTAAATGATTCAAACCCATATATATCAAGGATGCTTATAGATCTTCCCGTACGTGATTTGCCGACTTCCAGTGCAATGTTTATTTGCTCAACAAGCCAGCCGAAGAGGTTTGCATAAATAAATTTTGCTATTGCATCCCTCATGTCAGTTGCCTGAAGGTAAAAACAGTACAGCAACTCAAACATCACCTAATGATCGATGTGTATAAAAACAAGAATGATGGAAACATTACCTGCCGCAGCGTCAGTTTTTTGGCAATGCAATCCGTACCAGCTTGAAGTTTACGGGTAGACAAAACCACCATAAGCTCTTCTGAATTGCAGCCCATTAACATTGCAGCATTGGTAACGGCTGTAAGAAATAACAGCCAAATGATAAGCAAGTAGCAAGTATCACCAAGTTACATTTTTTAATGAGTTAAGACAGTAGATTGTACCTTCATCTGCTACCACCTCCACATGACTTTCATTGTCAGTAACTCGGAACGATACATTCCCTAGCCATAACACTGCAGCAAGCAATGCAAATGCACGCTCTTGATGCTCTTTAGGGATTTGAACAATGTCAAATGCTTCCTGCAGAAATACAGATGCGGTTGTGAGGAAAATAGAGAAAAAAAACAAAATCAGATAATGCGAACGGCAAGCACTGTAGATGAAAAAACAAAGTACCAGTAGTTTGTGAAATTTCTGAGCATCATCAACACCGTCAATGGTCAAGCAATCACTCTGGCTCAGGTAGGTATACTCACTTGCGGTTTTAAGCTTCAGTCTCTCTACACATAAAACCATAGAAATAGTAGTTTAGCCAAAATAGATACTACTCAGTAGTTTATGGCAGTCAAATAATATAGATGGCGGTATTGAATCTTGGAACCTTCAGTATGAAATGTTACCTTTTAGAATCGGCGAAGCACCTGCACACAACTCATAAAAGATATGGTAGGATCGTTCGCCATTGAACAGCTGAATCACTCTTGACTGGTCAAAGGAGATTACCAATTAGTTACCAAATGGCTAAGTAGTGAAAGTCTGATGAAAAAGCTTGTCAATGGAAACAAAATTACCTTCTCTAGCAGAACTATGGGCATTCGCAAGAGTAGTTACGCAAAACATGGGAAGAAGACAATAGAAACGAGTGAGTTCCAAATCTAAAAAATATGACAAACATATCATATAAATGCTCAAATCATACTCACAAGTTTCAAGTTTGGCTCCACATATCTTTCCCATTGCACTAAAATGAATTTCAGTGAGTTTACCCTGTGCCAGTTAAAATAGTGTTAAATTAAAGTAGACTAACTTCTAAATCCACAAATATGGTGGTCAAGCAGATCAATTAACACAATTCAAATAACTTGACAGAACAGGGTAGGGAAAAAATCGGACAACAAAAACTTGTGCAAACAACTCACAAATCGACTAGAGTTAGCATTTCTTGATGTTTTGGCATTCCCAAAAGCTTCGAGTATGCAGGTTGTCTTTAGAATTTCATACTCTACTCCACAGCTACCTCCACCAAGAGCTGCCAAGTACTGCATTGCAAATTTTGCTGTCTCAGTTTTCCCAGCTCCACTTTCTCCACTACAGAACCATAATAATCAATTTGTATCAGTGATCACAGATCAATCTGTAAAAAAGCATTCAGAACTCTACAAAATTCAGAAGGCAACGACTCGTACCTTATAATAATAGACTGATTCTTCTCTTCTGCATTTAGAAAAGTTCAAAATGTAAGTGCCAGACTCTCATTTGAAGACCAATTTGGATTTCCCAAATCATGGAAATACGAATAGGTGTAAAATTATATTTATCCCCTCACCTCTCATCATTTCATCATAAGCGGCATCGGCCACAGCATAAACATGAGGAGCAGCCACAGCCTTCTTCTGATAAGCTGAAATGAAATCATTTCCATAAATCTCGACATTCTTGAACGGGTTCACTGCAATCAGTACTGGCCCTGCTTTACTCTATAGAAAATAAGAAGAATGAAAGCTAGTTAAGAGTAGTAGAGTAAGACCAAGGCAAAAGAAAGGTTCAAAAAAGTTTCAGTAAACTCACATAGATCACATCTTGTGAATATCTGACACGAAGGTTATAAAGAACTGATGGTTCATTTAAATAACTAAGCTGTATAAGGTCTTCAACACCTTCCAAAATATCTGGGTTTGCAGGAAAAAGCTCTTCAGTAGACACTTTCACAACCTTTGATAACACAAAATCAAAGAAACCTGACAGTGAGACCACAGAAACAATTCAATATCACAGATAGAAAGTGCAACATTCTTAAGAAAACTTACATTTGCAGTGGACAACATAACAAGTGACGAATCAGCGGAAGTAGACTGTATCTTCCCCAGTTGCCACTGCCCATTAGCAACCCGACACCAAACTCGAAGTTTCTGCAATACAATACAAACACAGTAACCACAAGTTCCCAAAAGAATCACCCTTTGTGTAACCAAAGAAGATAAAAAGCCTCGCTCTATATCTCAATTCTTCATACAAAACACAACTGTAACACCTCCAAGCATGTAATCTACCAAGTACAAACATATATAGATTCCATTTCACATGTTATAATCAATATATTGAGCCTCATCATCTCCATATTCCTTCTACAAAAACACTCTCAGGTCAGACTTTTCTTATCACAAAGTTAAAACTCTCACTGCTCAGTCACCGCTAAAAGATGCGTTCCTGATCTCAACTTCACCGTCAATAATTCAACTTCACTAGAAAACAAAAGGAAACAAAAGAGTTACCTTCTTAATAAAGTACTCGACGTTATTGTTCCACTCAGGTTTATGCTCCTCCGTGTTCTCCACAGGAACAGTACTAACCTTAACACCTTCCTCATCTTCCTTCTCTGCTACATAAGGAGACTCTGACTTAAGACCAGTCCTCATCTTCTTGCTTCCAAAACTATTCCTCTTAACTCCCAAATCCTTCTCTTTCCTCTTCCCCCCATCCTCTTTCTTTTCCGATTCAGTTTCCACCGCAGAAGCAACACTCCCGTTCTGATCTTCGATGACACTAGAAACATTAAACTTGGCAGGAAGCGAGCGACGAGCAGAAGGAAGACGCGCTCTTGAATTAGGACGAGAAGGAAGCGCCGGTGGCATATCTTTAGGAAGACGATCACACTCATCTTTTTGACGAAGAGACTCAAGCATCTCCTCTAACGAGCTTTTCGCTAGTGTGTTCGGCGATGCCGATAACATCATTCCTTCTTTCTCAAATCACAGACCTCAACAAAATTGAATCCAAAGTTGAAAACTTTTCAAAAAACCCAACACCTGAACAAAAATCAGAAATCTCCTTCTTGTGTTGAGTTTAAATTGACAAGCATTTTTCACGCAATCCAAGCTTCCATAAACCCTAATTTCTCAATCTCAAATCACACGCCTCGTTAACCATGCATACTTCCCTCGAAACCAGAGCAGAGCTTCTTGGGACCAAACAAAAACCTAAAAAAAAAAATGACAAAAATTCAAAAATTCAGCGAAGAATCTCTCAACATTTTTGTAAACACAACAAATTCAAAATCCATTTCTCATTTCTGGATTTGAATATAAAAAAAAAAAAATTGAAAATTTCGAATGAACAAAACTCTGACTTTGAGGGAAATCAACAAAACCTGATCTTTACACAAACCCAGAAACGAAGAAGAGAAAGAATTGAAAAAGAAAAAAACAAAAGAGAGAGAGAGAGCGAAACTTACGAGGTCAATGGAAGAGACAAAGACAGAGAGAACTCTCTCTTTCTCTCTCTTTTCAGGTTAGTTTTTGTTAGAGAAGAAACAGATTTTGGTTACCTGAGAAACAAAAATTTTAAACCCTAAGATTGAGGATTTGTTTCTGAGAAGAACAAAATTGAGGATTTGTTTTCTCGAAAGGATGCAACTTTTTTGGGAAAGAAGAAGAAGATAGAAAAAAAAAAGAGTAATGAAATGAATAAAAATCTCCTCTGTTCTTCTCCTCTTTCTCTTCGACCAACAACAACAACAACAAAAAAAAAATTCAAATTTTCTTGTCTTTGTTTTTTTTTCTTCTTTAATTTGTTCAGACAAAAAAGGGTCCGAATCTGAATTATATTAATGTCTCAAAATTTTCAAAATTTAATTATATACTCCTATTGAGAAATATAACGTTGCTATCATTTGCATCATTAACGTTTATTTGGATGTGCCCCTGTGTTTTGTAAAATATTACAATTAAGGTACTGAATCTTTTTGAAAAGAAACATTAAAATCCACATTATCATAAATTGTAGAAATGTTAAATATTACAAAACAAGATAAATTTAACATCTAATATTAAAATCACTTTATGATATTATTTCTTTTTACGATTTAGTAGAATTTTGGAAATGTAGAAATGTTATCATCTCATTTTTTAGTTATTCTAGTTATTATCAAAGAACATTAACTATTTTTTCCTTATTTTGTTTTTTAAAAACAGAAATTAACATTTAGATAGCTATTTTAGTTTTAATTTTTTTATGCAGTTAGTTAAAAAAAAAAAAAACTCATTCATTTCTCTTTTGTTTTAATTGTTCCTCTATAGGTTGATCAGTTGATGATATAGATAGACAAACCATCTACCCAATAATGAACTAAGGTGGGTTGTTAAGAAAACGATTAACTTAATTTAAAACGGTAATCAACTAATTATATAATGACCGGAAAAAAAATGTATCGTGGTTCTTGTGTCTGCTTAATTTATTTTATTTTCCGAATACTAATCTCCTGACTTTGCTCAAAATAATCATGAGCTTTATGTTAATATGTGTCTCCACTTACTTTGTATTATATTCTTCTAAAAGCCGTTTATTTTATTTGTCAACAAAGCTCAAACAAACTAGCTCCAAGGTTATTTAAAATTTGAAGAAAACAAAATGCACTAATTTTAGTGAACATGAATAGACGTTTATTGCCTTAATATTAAAATAGATCCACACAAATGGACAAAAGTCAGAAGTACGTATTTGTGTTTTTTTTCTTTTTGGGAGTAGTTGTGTAGAACGTGACACGTTGGAGGAGGGAAGAATGGTCGTAAAGGCTTCGGTTGATCAGAACCTGACGATCATATCATACCACTCAATTCAAGGCGCTCACGTTAGCAAACTCTTGAAGTGATGAAGTAGTCTCAACTCCAACTTCCCACCCTTTCGATTCTTCTCCACAAATTTAGGCTTTGAATGGTTGCATAGTATGCTCCAGATCGGACTAAAATTGGACTAGTCCGCACCTAATATACCATTCACCATTGCGTACTAATATGCAACAATGCATACTAAAAATCTCCATACTATTACGCATTTCAGCATACAACTTCATACCATTATAAATTTAACTGTTGGTCTGCATTTTTCATTTCACTCCTCAAGAACTTCATACCATTATAAACTCCATACTAGTTTATTCCATACTACAGTCTAATATATTGCATTATAAAATATTGGTATGCATAGTCCGATCTACACCTTACCGTACAACTATTCAAAGCCTTACTTACCCGTTTCTTGGTAGTATAGCCAGTAGGGTTTGGACAATGATATTTGCTATCCGTCTTCTATCTATTGTTATCCAATTCGTATTTTGTCTCGAAAAGGGATTAATATAATAAAGACTATCATAATTTTATTATTATGAATAAGAATCGGATATAACGGATATTATATTATTTCGGTATCATTTTTCCAAATCAAACGTAGATATTAAAACTTTTATTCATATTTCATACTTCGGTAATTCACAATATCAATTTTAAAAAAGAAATAAAGATACACGTTTATGCACGCCCGAAAAACTTGTTGCTATGTGAAAATCCATCAGTCTCACTGTACTTACCAATCTTGCGTCGAAATATAACGGCTCCATCATTCTTTACTTCGACGACGACCGAATAAAGACTGTCTAAATCTCAAATTCAACAGTACAAATATATAATACTATGAGACGGCCTGATACACGAATTTTTCACATTTTGTTTTATTGTTCCTTAAGTAAACGTGGCTTCCGCTAATATAGCAAATAAAAAAGAGCACTTAATTAGCCAAAAAGCGTAAGAACGAGTCAACAATCCGGCTGAACGAATGTCGTAGTCTTTTTATTTCCCTTTGGAGCTTAAAATGTTAAGAACCATCAATAACAATAACACATTAATTAATGTTTCAGACAATTATTTTCTCATAACTGGTCTGGTCACTCTTTTAATTTGATCATGCCAAGAATTTTTTGTTTTAATGTGCTTGACATTTAAAACCAAACTACAGTAGGAGTAGTAGTAATGATTTCCTTTAACAGAAAAAGGCAGTGCCAATTTAATTTTGTAGCGACAGAATTTTAAAACATTTATAGCTTCTAATTTAGATATATTTTTATGGAAATATGCATTGTGGAGCTGTGAAATACATGATCCGAAAACAAATTAGAATGTTGATACTTATGGTCGCACACAATAACAACACCATATAGCTAGTCGGAGCATATTGTAAGTATTCTGATCAATTTTCTTCTAGACGTACTTTTAAAAACAAGTGACATAATTTTCGGGCTAATTTAGATTTGATGTTAAGTAGATGTAGATCCACCAATAAAAGTAGAGATAATATGATCGTTGTTATATTTTAACCAGACAACTTCAAGTTAAAATATAGTAACCAAAAGAAAAGATACGTCTAGTTGAAAAATCAATTTAGGACCTACAGCCACGTACGTGTAGGATGAATTTACTAACTAGCTACACTAAGACTATTTGATTTTTTTTATAAATTTCTTCTAAATGATTGGTTATCCAAAAGTTCAACATTTTATGTATCATAAACTTTTATTCTGCTTGGTGAGTCTAATCACTCTAATTAAACACATATGTAGACTATAGTCTATAGTATAGTTGATTGTTAATACACTATTCAAGTGAAAATTAACAATGATTAGTTCACGTCAACACTCGCCGATCTCCATGTAGTGTAAAAACCAATAACCATAGCTCCAAGTCCAACTAGTAATATAAAATTTTCTCGGCTTGTGTAATAATTATATACACACACCCGTAAGTATATTGTAATAAGATAATTTTCCTTTTAGAAACACAGTTACCGTTTAAACACACAAAAAAAAAAAAAAACCTGCAAATTCATAGTAATAGAAAAAGAACAATTGAAAGTATCATTTTCTCATATGTCTGATTTTTGGAGCTCGGAGAAAAATACAGAAGAGAAAACATACTCTTCTGTTTCAGAATATTGACGTAATTATTTGAGTCTGCTAATCTGTCCACATAAATCAATTTCATTTATTTCAGAGATCAAATGTATACAGACGTGTTTAAAAAGTGAATTATTGAAAAACTAGACTACTATTATGATGGTTTTCTTTTGCTCTGAGTTAAAGTAGACCACTTTAGATGTTTGCGGTCCAGTTCATAAATGATGAGATGTGTTCGCTTAAGGTACGTAATTAATAATTTACATAATACTCGTGATTTTCAATGTGGCATGTTACATGATGATGTACTTATAGTATTTTTTTCGTAGTCGAAACACATTAAATCTCAGTCTGGTGTATGCATTTAATAGTTATTGATTTATACCAGCAACAACAACCTTCATATAAACGGGCAATTGGGTTACCACCACTTTACTTAACTTACTGTTTTTTTTTGTAAATGATAAATGTTTTCAATTGCACTTTTTTAAAAAAAAATTGTTACTCCGAAAATTTCTAAACCACAACATTTGTTACCAACTCTCGATGGCAACAAGTCGATATACATCTTTTTATAATTGCATTTTCGATATTTTATGCGAGACAAGTCAAACTTAAAATCCTTTAACTAAAAAAAGGTCAAACTTAAAAAATGTCTTTGTCAACTTCTACCCCGCTAAAAATATATGTAATCCTATTTACTTTAGGGATTGATTAGACGTAAGGGCCATAGATAATACAAAATTATTAGCGAAAATAAAACTGTTTTTATCTTCTAACATTGTAAGATTTCTCTGGTTCTAACCTTCTAACTATAGACAGTATTTTACTTTTTGCTCATTCTCCTTAATAAATCTCGACATGCGATGCGACGAGTTAATTGCCTAGCATCATTGAGCATGATGGAGAGAAGGTGTGAGAGCAATACCTTAACTTATTAATTTTTTCTGACATGTGCACAAGGGAATGTCCTCATTTACACTCATGTCTCTTCATGTCTATCCAATCTCTTTGTCCTAAAGTATCTGACATTCTTCTTCTTTTTTCTTTCTCACAAAACAACTGCTTCTTTATTCTTGTTTTGTTGTCGTTTGTGTGCTTGTGTTCGAAGTACGAGGGGACGTAACTCCCTCTAATTATTAAGTATTTTTGTTTCAAAACAAAGTCTTGATTATTTGTTTCTATATATTTGTAATTTTGTTGTAGTTACATCCGTTGAGAAAAATGGTTGGTTCAATAATTTCAATCCTATATATCAGATTAGAGAGTGATTTAGATACTATTTAACTACACAAAATTCATATGACTGATCGATTGCATTATTTATTGTGATTAGAGTTTTCCTAAGGGCATGTGCATTGGTTAGGACTGATTTATGGTCCTTCAATTATTTTAATCTTATTTTGAGAGTTTCTTAAGTTTGGTATGAGCATTGGTGTCCTTCAGAGTTGGTCCCCTGGGAAAAAAAAAAGTAGTTTTTTATTTTAAAAAAAAATTATTTAAATAAAAAAGTAAAAATATATTAAAGTTTTAATGTAACTAAAACATAAAACCTTGTCATTAGATACATTAGAAAATTACAAAGTTACAAAAACTTAGAAAAAAAAAGATACAATTAAAACATGAAAGATTAAAAACATAAACCATACCGTTAAAAACAAACATTTTATTCAATTTATAGAATTTTTTTTATTAATCTTCATTATCTGGAAGATGTCCAAAGTTAGTCCAAATATGCTCAACTAAATCTTTTTTTAACCGTTCATGGACTTTTTTATCCCGAATTTCTGTAAGCCGAGTAATCGTAGTGCTCATATTTGAACCCAAACTGGCGGCACCGACGGTATATGTTTGATCCACAGCTTCTCCGTCTTGAAATTCAGAAACAATGTTTCGGTAACTGTATGTTCCTCTATCATTGGAAACATAGATCGTACACAAACCTCTTTATATTGCAACCGGCTAGAAGAGGACTGACGGCAGATTTGCCTTTGATTCACCCAATTTTGCAAGCAGATCGGCGGACGGAATCAAATCGCACAAGATTTTTGTGTACTCGAGAACAAGAGAGAGAAAGAGTAAAGAAAGAAAAACAAAAAGAAACGAAAATAACTCGAGAACAAGATTTTGTTGGTCTCACCCAAAGGCCGCCACGTGTTAAGAAGGACCGACGAAAAACGTCCGTTTTGTAGATACGTTTCTCTTATATTTGGTTAATTTTGATTTAAATTAAAAAATAAAAATGTGACGGACGAGCTTAAAAAACGGCGATGCAGATGCTCTAAGTATAGATAAAAAAAAAAAGCAGAGTTTAATTAAATTCTATGTGTTAGTAACGTAAAATTTAAGAAATTAATAGTATGTATCCGTACGTGTATAACACTTCAGAGTTCAGACAGATTCGAGTTCGTCAGGTACGTAATACTATATTATTCGCCTACCATGGTCTTCAACGTATTTTCTCGAGAGTCGAGAGAGTGGGTATACAAATAAATAGTATGATATAAAATATATATAATTTATCTACATGGTATACATATAAAATGAAAAAAAAAAAAAAAAAAAAAAAATACATATAAAATGTATATATAATATATGTCCAAACAAATAAATAGTCCCCAAATTATAGTATATCCCCCAAACTTTGAAACATATATATAATTTATGTACATGGTTTAGTGTCGAATGATATATCTATATGTTGTAACGTCACACGTTTTATTGCTTTAATAAATTTTGCCAAACGCAAAACCCCAAATTGCCCACTATTTTATTTTCCTTGCTATATTTCCCCTTACCGCTCACATGCATATTTCACAATATAAAAGTTACAGGATAATCGAATAATTGGTTCGTGCATCAATGCATGTATAGTTAAATTAAATAGTATATGTTATATGTATGATTAAGTCGACTAGATTGAAGAATGTATGAACATCAGGACATGTGAATATGAATTGTCGTCTTAAAAATTGATCTACTATGCTTTAACTAAAAAAAAAAAAAAAAAGTGATCTACTATGCTAAAACACCAAGCGACCAAAAATGTTTGAGACGATCAGAAATGTTTCTAATAAGCAGATCAGTTATTTAAAAGAATGAATTTACTCCAATATAAGATCATGTTCTAAATGGAAACTCTGAATTAAGTTATACGCATCATATCCTCATTATAAAATTGGTGTATCTATAATCATGATCACATGCTACATGTGAGTTCAAGATTATAACGTTGTTTCTAATAGTAGCTAGCTTGACCAAAAAAAGTAATATGTTTGATGATCTTAAGATCAAATGAATCACAATTATTGAAACTTTATTAATCGAGGCGACGTTTGAATAAGGAACAAACATGTAAATGTAATGTGTACCGCTCCATTTATATAAAATTAAAAAGCTTGGATAAGTCTTCCCCAAATCCATGCATATCTATCTTAAAAACAAAATTGTCCCCACGAGGCACGAATTGGTGTCGAGTGTCGACCACAAACTTTTGATTTTAATACTTATGATATGAGTTTGATATGGCTAGAAAGTATAAACCTAAAGTGGGCCAAAGTGTCTTTTTGATTTATAAAATTGGTTTTGTTGGAAAGTTTGGTAAAATCAGCTAAAATATAAGATGAAATTGTGTTTATTATTATGCTTTAAAAACTTCACACTACTCACTAGCTAGCCCACTCATTGCGCGATGTGATTATTAACTACAAATCGTAAAGTTTAATATCTATACGCGTTTTGGTAATTGCTAGTAGTTGTTAACTTGTTTGTTTGCTAAGTTAATGAGCATGTAAACATAATCAAGTTTTAGCCCCATAATCAAGGTTAAAAATGTAATTATGATGCAAGCTTTCTCCAGTACTGATGGCATAACACGTTATTATATTGGTTGGTGGAATTGATCTACTATATACAAGTTTGGTCTACAAGATGTGAAACTATATGCTCGCTTTGGGCGTTCGGCAAAAACGGGTTGTTCGGGTCGGGTTGTTCGGCTTTTTCTGAATTCGGGCTTTTTAAAATTTCACCGAATTAAATTGAAATACGGTTCAGTTTAGACGGTACTCGGGTTAATCGGGTCGGTTACCTGATTTAATTTTTCATCCGAAACTAATCTCAAATTCGGTTTATTCACCCGAATTAGAGATTTTCTGAAATCAACACCAAATAGAACCTGCTAAGTTCATGTACTAGTAGCTTAAAGCCTTTAAAATCATTAACACAGCTTTAAGCTACTAGTACAGACTACATACCGTTACAGACCATTAGAGAAGCTGCTAAGCTAGCATTTTATCTAGTTTAAGCTAGCATTACATCAAAAAATCATTCCATCAACAAAAGCATGCTACTTCGCATCAAAAAGTAGTCAAAAGAGCAGCTTCAAAGTCAATACTACACCATCCATTGTTAAGGCTGCGTTCCGCATCAAAAAGGACAAAATACGCAGCTTCCTACCTGTGAAAATCATAACAAAAACAATGTTAATCAAAAACAAAAAGAAAAGGCATATGAACAATTAGAACCACAATCATACATGTCATACTATGAAGAATCATGGGATAGCTTCCGTTGGATTCCGAGAATCTACACAAGAAAAC
The DNA here is from genome assembly GCA_024034495.1 of Camelina laxa. Lineage (NCBI taxonomy): Eukaryota > Viridiplantae > Streptophyta > Magnoliopsida > Brassicales > Brassicaceae > Camelina > Camelina laxa. The sequence goes on from CM043885.1 coordinate 21,558,748, forward strand.
AGAGACAATACATTAGTAAACTTATAGATATAAAAAGATTTGAAAGGATTACTAAACCTATAGAAGAATTCTTACCGAGAGACTCAAAGAATTCAACTTCTTCTAACATCTGGGCCAAGTTTGCTACAGCTGCTACTCCTTTATAAGAAGACTTTAACCATTGTTGGGTGCACAACAAAACCTCAACCATGTAAGGGGTTAGAGAACTTCTATAAGGATCCAAGACCCTCCCACTTGTACTAAAAGCTGATTCCGAAGCAACTGATGAGGCTTGAATGGCTAGAACATCTCTAGCCATTTCTGACAAGACCGGATACTTTGAGCTACTACGTCTCCACCAACTGAGAACATCATAACCCATCCCCAACTTATTCTCTACTCTGGGCTCAGGTTTTTCTGCTAGATATTGTTGTAACTCATTGCAGCTATCTGCATTACTCTTCAACCCAACCACCTTGCCGAATATTGCAAGTATCCCCTCACAACCATCTTCATCATCTGATAACTCAAAAACGTAGACTGTGGATGAGAATCAGTGGTGTCTTCTATGGCTTCTGGTGTGCTCAGCTTATAGCTGTAATGATCATACATGTTCTTCATTACATCAGAAACTTTTGCATTGAGGTGCCGAGTCTCAATTGTGTCCTTACCATACAGCTGGTCGAAGCAGAGAGAAGCAAATTTCATCTTGTTTCGAGGATCAAAGACACTAGCCACAATAACCAGAGGATTCATGTTCTTCAACCCATCCCAATACTTATCAAATTTATCCCTCATTACATGAGCTTGCTTTCTGATCTCCGCATCAGGACTGGTACACTTACTCATCAGATTCCTCTCAATGTCCACAATCTCATTGTAGCACAAGGTGGAACTAACCGAATTGGAAGTAAAGAATACAAAGTGCACTTATAAAAGATTTTGAGAAACTTTACCAGTCTTGCAATTTCCTCCCAAGTCGAATGAGTTGGCGGTCCAACTCTTTTAGCCTTTGTTTTCTCATCCTCTTCCTCAAAATAATCACAGTACAACTTGTCCTCAGCTTCCATCTTTTCAAAAGCCTTCCTTAGCTTCAAAGCAGAACTCAACATCAGATATGTTGAGTTCCAGCGTGTGCAAACATCCAATGGCAGACTCCCTCTACACATCTTACCAGTGTCACATCTCAATGCGAAAGACTTAAGCCTAGTGAACGATGACCGAACATACTTCACTGCAATCCTAACCTAAACTGTCTCGAATCAATAAATTAACCTATTGAAACTATATCATAAACAAAATACATACAAGATAAACCCTAAATTGCATATAGACCAATTGACGGAGACAAACCCCCAAATTTCAGAAAGAAATTGGAACCCAAACCCTAAATTTTTTGAATCAAAAAAGTTAGGGTTTGGGTTCCAATTTCTTTCTGAAATGGTTGCAAACGAATCAGAGATAGACCAATTGACGGAGACAAACAACTAAGGAAGAAAACCCCCAAATTTCATACTGAAATTGGAACCCAAACCCTAAATTTTTTGATTCAAAAAATTTAGGGTTTGGGTTCCAATCTCCTAAAAGGTTGCTAACGAATTGAACATATAGAAATTGACTACTAAAAAGATAAAAAAAAAAAACATACAAATTCATTATGAAGAACAACAAAAGAACTGACCTTTACGAACTTCTAAATACGAGTTGTAGATCGCGAAAGACTGAGAAGATGAGGAAGTAGAACTCTATAGAAGAAGAAGAAGATGAGTTGATGAAGGAGAATAGAGGAGATTGTAATTAGATCGGAGAAAAAGGATGAACTGCGGAGGAGAAGCAATGTCGCATGATGTCGACTGCGTTTTCTCAGAAAGAAAGAAAAGAGAAAACTAGGGTAAATCGAGACGGTTAGGGTAATATACTTTTGTGAGTTTTAGTAAACCGATCGGTCCGATTACCGAACCGAACCGAACCGAAATCCGATTACCCAATCCAATTGCGCCGAACGGTTATGTTTTCTTTCTTCGGTTTGATCCGATAACCGAAATTTTCGGGTTGTCCGGTTCGGTTTGTCCGGTTTCTGCCGATCGCCCACGGTGACTATATGCTTCTATTGGGTAAGTACGAAGAACTGCTGTTGAGTATTCCTATTATTATTACTTCTTAGTTCCTACTAATACTATCCTGATATTTCTATAAATGGTTACTAAATTTTAAACCGCGGTAGACTGTAACTATTTTTTTATAATTTAAAAATTGAAAATACAGATTGTATAATTTTATTTTGATTGTTAATTTTAGGATTTAACCCGCATGACAACTTTTTTTATATAATTGTAATTTAATCAATTTAATTAGATATGTTTAAAATTGCTTAATTTATGTATATACAAAAAATTAATTTCATTTAGAATTTAATCAATCAAAATATTTTCATTTGAAAATTAATCAATCAAAATTCTTTTCATTTGGAATTTAATCAATCAAAATTAGTTGGTGTGAAACTAAACATATGTTACTATGTATAATACTAATAATCACAAGTTTGATGGTACAATTATATATTTTTGCATATAGTATTTTTCTTCTGTTTGTTTTTTTATCCATTTTGACATCAATTGCTCTAATGTTTTAGAAAACTTGGAAGATGAGATCAAATCAAAAGAGGAGGATTGTACATATTTCTATTTTCCTGCAAAAAATTAAAGAAAAATTATTAAAGATCTTAGATATTTGTTTAAATCAAATCAAAAAGAAATGCACACATAGAAAACTTATATATAAAAAACATATATGATGAAGATAGTCAAGAAAACTTTAAAATATATAGTAACCTTATAAAAATGGTAAATTAAAAAAACAATTATAAAATTTTTAAAATAAGAAATTTCATTATTATACGTACCCTTCCAAAAAAAGAAAGAAAAATAATATATATGTTACTCTACAAAATAAAACCGTTATAGACTTAAAAATCTGGGAGAAATAACCTTTAATTTGATGAAATATAATTTTTATCTTATATTAAAAAACCAAATTTTTTTCTTTCTAAAACCAAGTCCTTAAAACAAAAGAAAAATCTATGAAAATGAATAAGATTTTTTGGAAAACAATAGATTTATACTCTTTATCCTTAAAAAACTCATATGAGACAAAAATATGGTGATGTCTTTTAGATCTCATAACATAAAAGAAGTTTTGATATTGATAAAGAAGATGATGTTCATGTAAGAAAAATACTCAAAAGTTTATTATCACCATGATGTTCAGGTTTAGCTGGTAAAGAATCTGTAGTATAAATAAAAAAATTAGGTGGAGATTTGCAAAATTTTAATAAAGTTAAGATCTAAAATCCAATTTGACCATAAAAAGCACATACCTTTTGATGCATCAATCTCACTCTTGCCATGATTACAATTGAACTGCAAAAAAAAAACAATAGGAAGTATGTATTAGTGATGCAAATTGTGAAGAAATCTACTATTTTATAGTATAGATGAATTGAAAAAAAAAAAAAAAACGAATAACAAAGTACAAATGAGGTTATTTGGTAGATTGATGTTCATAGTTTAGTTATAATGTTAGTGTGATATGGAATCTGAGTAAAAATTGGTGAACAATCAAAAAGATTTGATGAAATAATTCAAAATATTTAATATTTACATAAGGAATATCTAATTAAACAGTTGTGTGTGTTTTAATTAGCTTCTATTTGCAGTATTTTAGGATTTTGTAGAGATATTGTAGAGATAATTTAGGAACTTAATTAATTTTGTTTAGTTATTGTTAGGTATATATTAGTGTGATCGATTTTCCATATTTAACTTATTTAGTGTGATCGACTTTTTTTTCATGTTTAACTTAATGTTATTTTATGCAAATACGTAGAGATCAGTTTTGCAAATAAGTTTTCAAATAAGTTAAACTAAAAGGATGGAATCCAAAATTTACTTCAAAAATATATATATAGATAGATACCACCAATTTGATTGTCAAAAAAAGAAAAAAAATAGATACCACCAATTTGGTTATTTGGATCACTAGTGACTTTGTTGTAAGAAAAAGAAAGTGAGTCAGAGGGATAAATAGTATAATGGGCCTGGTGGTTAAGAAGATAAAGCCCATTAGTAAATATCACGGTAAGCGAAAATTAGAAAAGACTGAAGAGACGAGGGAGGACCGTTAAACGACGACGGAGGCTTATCTGGGAGCGGGAGAGCCATGATGAATCTGAGTGTGAACCGATGCATCACCGGTGGTTTCGTCAGTGGATTCTCCAGCTGTAGACTCAATCATGGTGGTGGTGAGTTTTTTTTTTTTTAAGTTAAGATTCAATCAAAACTTTAGAATGAGGGTATAGGGTAATCTGGATTTTTTTTTATAATTTGGGAATTTGATTGAAGATGATGTCTCGTTCTTCGCATAGTTCGTCGTTGTTTGTATCATTGTTGGATTTTTGTGTGTTATGAATTCGGATGGTGATGAGAATATGAATAATCACACAAGTCTTGTTGTCATTTCAGCTACCACATGTTATGTTATCCTCTTCTCCTTCGTATTCTTAGTTTTCTCTTTGTAATTCGATTAAGAATTTAGGACTAAATTATTTAAATCAGTAATTTTGAGCTATTGGGTCATTGTTGAGTTTTTTTTCTTTCCCTGTGGACTAACAGAGAAAAGGTGGGTTCGTTCTGCCAAGAAGAACTCTGAGCTTCAGAGAGAGAGAAGTTTAGTGTCTGATGCCGTTTCTTTACAGAAGAAAGAGAGCACAAGTATTAAACTTGCTATGCTTAGTAGTGGTTTAGGAGGTACTGTGTATTCTCTTAATCTTTGATCATTGAACCGGAAAACTAAGACTTTTTTAAAAAATATAGTAGAAAGCACTATTAATGATTTTGGGTCTTGATTTATCTGATGAGAAACAGCTCAATTTTGTCTTGGTTTTCCAGTGGCAAACTTGGTAACTCTTAGCTCAGCTAAGGCTGCCGACTTGAAGATGATTGTCTTGGTAAGGTGTTATCATATATTGTGATATTTCTAGATTGTTTTCATACTCCTGTGATCTCTTCATTTGCTTCTGTTGCTGGAGGCTAGTTCCATTATATTCCACATCTTAACCTGAATAGTTTTATTGAGAGTATCCAAAGTAGTGTTTTTTTACTCTTCTCCTTGGACCTTTTTTACTTTTCTCCTTCTACCTTTTTGTGCCTATGCTTTATCTGCCTTGAAAGACTTCTACTTTCGACCATTATCTAATTACTGTTTGCTTGTAAAATCAGAAACTAATTTCTCCTTAAGACAGGATCAAGCCACTTCCCTTTACATCTTGGCTGATGGAAGCCTTGGAGATTCGGTGGGAAACTTCTTGTATTCAGCTAACCAACAGGCTAACGAAGCTGTTCAAGACCAGTTATCAGCTCTTAGTGTAACAAGGTTTGTTCCTCGGGTTCTCTCTCAATGCAGGCATTTCTGAGATTTTGACCATTGGGTTCTCCGGCTCTTCTACTAATTTATCTCTTTTTGTAGTTTGGCAGTAATATTTGGGGCAGGACTTGTGACAAGTTTGTCTCCGTGTACACTCAGTGTTCTGCCTTTGACACTTGGTTACATTGGTATGATAACATATCTCAAGATTTTGCATTTTTCACACAGTTTGTTTTAGAATCTTAGTTTGATGTTCTAATTCTATACTCGCCTGTCCTTCATATGGCTGTGACATATAGGTGCATTTGGGTCTGGGAAAAGCAGAGGTCAGGTTAGTCACTCGTCCAATCAGATTTCTAGATAAAAGCTATCGCATTAGAAGTTCTCTTAGACAAACCAAAGCCCCCTCAAAGGAACAGAAGACTCAGTCCCAACCAAATTCATCATCTTTTATTCACAATTATAGTAGTTTTTAGTGACCTTCAGTTCTCCATGCATTTAGGTTATTGGAGATACAGTAGCTTTCGCATTGGGATTAGCAACTACCTTAGCACTTCTCGGGATAGTAGCTTCTTTTGCTGGAAAAGCCTATGGACAAATAGGACAAGGATTACCAGTAGCTGCATCCGGTCTGGCTATTGTAATGGGTCTCAATCTCCTTGAGGTAATTTTGTTACAGTCACTTTCCTTTTTCGTATTGCATCAATTAGGATGGCCATGTCTAACAAAATGTATCTCCTCTCTTCTTACAGATAATTGAACTTCAGCTTCCATCTTTCTTTAACAACTTTGATCCTCGTGCTGCAGCTGCAAACTTCCCATCTAGTAAACCTCCTAAGACAAAGATCTTTCTTGGTTTTTTGGACATAAAACCATCTCATACTTGTTTTCTGCGATTTTTTATACTTTGGAAACAAAATGTTGTGTTAGGTGTACAAGCGTATCTAGCTGGTCTCACATTCGCACTTGCTGCCTCACCTTGTAGTACTCCAGTTCTAGCCACCCTTCTTGGCTACGTGGCTACTTCCAGGGTAACTCCATTTTGTCTCTTTCCATCTGAAATGTTATTACCTCAAGCATGAATATGAGAGAGCTAGTTAACTCTTCGGCTTTTTTAAGGAAACGGTTCAAGTTTAGCAAAAAGCTGATATGGATAATAATATAATGGTTGTGTTAAAAACAGGATCCAGTTATTGGTGGAAGCTTACTCTTAACCTATACAACAGGTTACGTTGCTCCACTCATCGTCGCTGCTTCTTTTGCCGGAGCTTTACAGGTAGTTATCTTTATTCGCCAAGTGAAATGCAAATCTCTTAGTTAACAATTCTTGTAGTAATGTGATGAAACTGCGTATTAACTCTTGTCTTAAAATTTCTTCTTCAGAGCTTACTTTCTTTGCGAAAGGTCTCTGCATGGATCAATCCCATAAGGTAATGTTAATGTAATACTTGTACAGCTATAAACGAATCATAGTCTAATTCACTAAATTTGGTTCCATTTTTTCTATATGTTGTTGGTCACAGTGGTTCTCTTCTACTTGGAGGAGGTTTGTATACTTTCTTAGATAGGCTATTTCCTGCTGCTACCATGGTCATGTAAGTATTTTACATAAAAAAAAAAAAAAAACATTACTCGATTCTAATATCAAAAGAAGTGTTTGTAACAAAGTATATAAAGTATTGTGTATAATGTAATATTACAATGATTAGAAAAACAATAGATTCGATCACTACACTAGTCACTACTGTTCACATTTCATTTCCGACGCCAAGAAACATTAACAATCACATAAATAACACATTTTTGCATTATTTTTGAAATTTTGTTCCCTCGACCGAAAATCATAAGCCCCTAAAGAAGCAAGTCAAGTCAACTTTTGCGACTGTGCCGTCATTTTCTCCTTCACCGACGACAGCTAAACCAAAAGAAAAAACACGAAAATTTACAAACGAGTCCCTCCATTTACCATTTCGTTGTATTTAGCCAAAGATTCTAGTCTTTGCAATCTCATCTCTTCGTTAAACTTCTTGATAAACGCTTCCACGCGCCGATTCAACTCCTCTTGCCCCGGCGACGGTTCGCGTTTCAACAGCACCGTCTTCTCCTCCGCAGGAGAAGCATCATTCACGTCGTTTAAATTATCGGACTTGGTCATCTTCTCCTTCTTCTTCTTCTTCTTCTTCTTATTCTCCTCCTCTTGTGAGCTTTGTTTCGCGTGACCTCTTTCTTGCCACGTGTCGGATTTAGTCAGGTGCTTCGTTAACGGCGTCGAACGTCCTTCCGTTATCTTCTTCCACGTCGTCTCCAGCGTGTCTTCCCTCTTCAGTGGCTTTGTCACTCCCAACACCGCTGCTGACTTTTTATTCACACCTGCAGAAAATATATTTATTTACGATTTTGCCCTTACCCGGATTTCGAACCGGAACTTAAAACCCAAAATTCAAAAAACTAATACCTTCAGAACCAGATTTAAGCGGTTTTTGCTGGTTAAATCTCGGCGGTTTTCTCGTACTATGCTTCGGAATCGAAATCTCCGTCGGTGAATCATTCTTTGGTTTTAGCTTCTCCGGCTCCGGTTCCGGCGAATCGCTACTCGGTTTTGACATCTCCGTCTGTTGATTCTCACGAACGACTTCTGGAAACTTCAGATTATCTTCTCCAACCGTCTGATTAACCGGGGAATCATCGGTTTTCTCAACAAACCCGGTATAACCAGAAACCACATGATCAACCACGTTTAAATAACCGGTATCGATATCAGAACTAGAAGGTACCTGAACCGGTACCAGTACCACCGGCGTCACAACTTCCGAGATCTCATCTACGGCGGAGGAGGATGATTTATAATGAGTGAGTTTAGAAGTAGCGACGATGGAGACGATGATACAGTTGATAACTAAGTAAAGATACGGTGGTTTCAAGAGGAAGACAGTGTTATCGTATACGATCGGAAAAGAAGAAACCACGAAATGTGAAACGGGAGGAACCGTGAAAATCACCGCCGCCGCTATAGATAAAACGCCGGCGATGACGACGGTGACCGTAGATTTAAAGGAAGAGGTAAGGAGAAGAAGAGGCATTGAATGGGAATTGGCTTCGGGAATTTCAAAATTGTGTGTGTGTTGAGTTCGGTGGTTTGGTTCTTATCTACAAAACAAAAAGTAAAATAAAAAAGCTTCTGTGAGAGATGTGTATTTATATAGAGAATTTAAAAAATGTGGTCAGTGTTGTATGGGCCTCTTAAACAGAATCATACATGGGCCCATTATGGTGATGGAGGCTTTATCTGAGTGACACGTGGTGTGTTTGGGGTTTTGATGCTTCTGTTCTAAGTTTGATGTGTATATATGTAATAAAATAATAAATGAAGCTTGCCTAACATTTGCAACAATTTTTTTTTTTTTTTTTTGACAATAGAAGAAGTAATATTTTATGCATTGAGAGATACGAGAATCTACCACGTACGTTACCAAGTCGTACCGTTGATTTTTGGATTTTTTTTTTTTTTACTTCAAGGCATTTTAATTATTTCTAAGTGTTTACAAGAATTTATATGGTTTTGAATGAGATTATACACATAAATTTCGTTTAATATTATCAAACTTCTTTGCGTAACCCTCAAATCATTCAACTTGTTTAAGTTACAATCATTGTTTTAGGAAAAGAAACAAATAAAAAAGATGAAGTTACTGTTGAGCTAGGATTTGTAGGTAGTGTAGGCCAATTTTTCATTGACATTGTAAAAATTAATAGTTGAAAATTCAGAGTGAGAATGCGAATTATGATGATCGAAAAAAAAAAAAAAAATGCGAATTATGATGTATGTGAATAATGCTTTAGATAAGGACATGCGCAGAGATCTTAAATGAAAATAATTGAGCTGGAAGTATTAGCATACGTAAACATCATTCTCAAATTCCAAACGTTCAATTTTGTTAGCAATATCAGTGCTTATATTAATAGTAGATTTTGATTTGACAATTCAAACTCTCGTGAAAGATATGTATCGCATTACGGGTCAAGAAGCACAACAAAACTCTACCGACCATTTTGGATTTTTGTGATATCTTCTATTCTTTTTAGTTCTTATGCATAAAATATTGTCTTTATCTCTCTATATGGTGTAGAACTTGAACTTCAAACTTCTGCCCTAAGGTCGGTACAAGCCCGACATGGTATTTTTCTTTTAATAACCAAATAAGTAAGGTTAAAGTCCACCGTGGTTTCATGTGTTGTATAGTTTATGTTTGTATTAGATCAAAGGACCATCGACGTGTAAAAGAAAACAAAAATACAAAGAAAATAATAATAACAAATGAAATGTACAACTTCATTTGAAGATCGAACTTTGCTATCAAGCGAGGATTTATCACCGTTGAATATTGCGTCTTGTAGATTTTATAGTTAACACTAAACATTATCAAGATTTTAGAATATCATAAAAGTACGTACGGTATACGGATTGCTTGCATAATAAAAAACTCTTTGTAACGCTTATCTAGAATTGAATTGGTTCACGAATTCTTTCTAATAAAACATCTTAGCTTGTAACCGAAAAGGTAAACAAAGGTTGGCGGCGAGTGGGAGGTACTACACAAAAATTGTGGTGGAGGAGGAGGATGAGCTTTAACCTTTAAGCCAATTTGACTAAAGAGCCCGACAATGAGCCAAACTCAAACATTTATAAAGGCTAAAACAGCCGTCCATACCAGAACAAGAAACAAGTTCAATATCAACACGTCGCCTTTATTGATCTTACCAATAAAGGTTGATTAATTTGTTTTTTTTTGTTTTAAAGGCTTTTCGAACCGTTTCTTTGTTTTGCTTAATTCCAAAAAATTTGTATGTCACAAACTTTATATACCAAAGCAATGACTACAACTCTATATATACATGGTTTGGCTTAACTAATTTATATTTTGAATGTTACGTTTTATATGTTATAAAAAATAAAATATGTGTTTTTTTTTCTGTTCAAACATTCAAAATATTAACTAGTTATAGGAAAATAAAATATAGTGAACAGTTAACACACACGAAATATGGTGAATGAAAACGGAAAAATAAACACTTCTTCCCTTTACAAACAGTCCCAAAATAAAACTAAGTTAATTTTCGAAACTGATTTATTTTGTGTAAATTATCAAACAAAAAAGGTTATGTCTAAAACAATCGAAAAGTGTTATGTAATAATACATCTACAAATAAGTAGATAGATTTTCGGCATTAACACGTTTAGAAACATGAAACATATAAACTCGGTCTATTATTTGTTTTTAAAATTTTGTAAGAAATATTGACGAAATTTTGGAACTGTTACCAAAAACAAAAATAGATAAAACACAAAAAAACCGTATGTGGTGGAGAACAATCCAGGATTTGTGGCCGTCACACCCATAATGACATTCACATCACATGGATAAATCTCTTCTTTTTTTTTCTTTCTTCTCAAGAATTACATCTATTAATCTTTCAGCAATCGAGTAAAAATCATAAATCAAAGCCCGGCTGCTACAACATACAGTTCCAAAGAAAGAAACAAAAAAAATTATGTTTAATAGAGAAACTGTCCAGAGATGATGATTGTATATATATATTCTTTTGGTTCTTCAAATTTAGAACAAAGATGGAAAGGCAAATTCAGAATAGTCTCTCTCTCTCTCTCTCTTGATCAATGTTTTGTGAACATTCCATCCATCAAGGAAGAGAAATCAAAGTCTTTGCCTGATTGTGAAGAAGGTGTGGTGTTTGTCGGTTGTGCTGCGGATGATGACTGAGGTTTACCGGTTGAGTTTGGGGTTGAACCGTTCACCGGATTAGCTTGTCCCATTGTGTAGAAGCTGCATCAGTAATAACAGCCAAAAGATAATGTGAGAGTTAGGTTAAGCAGTTTTAATAATCTCTCACAAGATGTCACAAATTGGACTTGACACAGTCGATTTATGAAAACCAGAAAGCACTCTTTCCCCAGTCGGGGCATGTTAATATAAGATTTGATGGTATAATATAATCAGACGTGACACACAAATGGAATGAAAGGATACTGTTTCACAATTTGATGTTTTCAAACGAAACAGACAGAGAGATTCAGTATTGTGTACACACCTCGAAGACGGGTATTGTAGAGTGTTTTCTTGCGGTTGCGCAGGTCTCATGTTCATGTTTGCGTTCATGTTCATGTTCATGTTCTAAAGTTAAGGCGAGATAACAGAGAAGCAAGAAATGGTGAGTATTTTGCAAGAACTTGGTCAATGGTAATATAGAACTTGCTAAAAAAAGGCAAATGGGAGATCTTACTTGCATAAGTTTCTGGAGATCAGCTTGACCACCTGCTGGGTTAGTCATTCCAGGGATCTGGTAGCCACCAGTGTTTGACCAATTTGCAGAAGCTAAGTTAAGAGCATTAGCAACAGCTTGTTGATTCACGCCGGTTGGAGTGCCTCCTGCTGCTTTTGCTGCAGCCATGTACAGGGCTTGCTGCTGAGCAAGCATAGCAACCTGTTGCTGATGCATGGCAAAAGGCGACACTATATTTGTCTGCAACAAATGGAACACACAGAGTTATATCACTTGACTTTGGTCTGGAATTCCAAATGTTCGTCGTTGAAGGAATCTTAGTAAGTGAGAAAAGAGACAAATCAAAGAATCTGTGTTGAAAGAATCAGTCGATATCTTAGTAACTTGTAAGTTATATAACCATACAAAGAAAAAATAGAAACTTGGAATCTAAATATCAGTAGGAAGGTAGTAGACCCAACAAAGAAGTAATTAAGTAAATGTGAGGAGGGTATATAATTGACTAAGTATTTACCTTCTCAAAAAGGCTCATGATATCGCCTTTCACATCTTTCTGTGGTTGGACTGTTAAATTAGGTGTGTCTTTAAACAAATCCTCTATCCCAGTAGCTGGAGCTGGAGGAGAACTGCTCTCATCCGGCTTTGTTGTGACAACTTTCTCTGCTGTTTGACCACTTCCAGCCGCTACAGTTTCAAGATTCAGAAATTAATATATTTATTACTCCAAAGCATTTTCTAGCGCAGAAAGATTAACATAAAGTTAACAAGGATAGGAAAAAGTGTGCCACAATGTTAATGATGCACATGCTAGAGAGATACATACACTGAAAGCCCGCCCATGAGTTATCATCGGCAGGAGTTGCCTCTGACGTATTTGTAGTTGAATCATCCATTGATAGCATGTTGAAGAGATCAGTAGCAAAATCCACCTTTGGAGGATCTGATGCTGGTGCAACATTTACTGCTTGTTTCTTTGTCTCCACTGGAGTGGCTGCAGACTCCATTTTCTGCTGTGGCATAACCTGTTATTTTTTAGCATCATGTATCAGAAAAATTAGGCTTTGGATACTGTTGGCATTGAAAGATTGTAAGGCCCTAAAAACAAAGCGAATTAAATAATGATCTAACAGCTCATTAAAAAATATAATGATCTCAAAGCTGATATCCTAAGATTATTAAATAGATCAAGGAATACGAATTGTAACTAAAGGTATGGCTGTCTATACATATCTTCAGCGAACTATGTTTGGTACCTGACCGGGTCCTTGGGGAGGTACGGGAAGATTTATCCTCGTTGCAGCAACATTATTTCTTGTTCTAGATACTGGAATAGTTTTCCTCTCCTCAAACAAATTTACAGGACTACTACTGTGCCCATGCTCATATCCAGGCCCACTTCTATCCACAGATTTCCGCCGTTCCTGCTCCACTCTAGGGGGTGATCTAGCCTTTTCCCCTCTAGAAACCCATCTCTTCTCTTCATACCTAGAAAGGTCATATGTCACAAAGAATGATTTCGGCGTACACATGAATAGCAAGATAGACAATTCAATAAGGTGGAACTAACTGAAAAGTTTGTACAATGAAAAGAGACACATACTTTGCCCGTATGAAATTCTCAATTCCAACTCTATCATAGTTTGGGGGTAGCTCTGCTTCCCAGTAACTATTTGCTTTCTCATTTCCCATTGCTGCATGCAAGAAAAAGATTATACACTTTACATGGCGTAACCAACCCATGAATCGGCCACAGAGCACTAAGTTTGAAAGACACTTACACTGTATAAATGCAACCTGCTCGGGGAGCCATGTGTCTAGAGTGGCAGATCGAACCTGCACCCATCAGCACACTCAGATGTTTTGGTAGAAAAGAGAAGTAGCTTGTGCAGTTGTGCTACTAATGCTAAGGTTAGGATCTACTAAACAAGAAGGAATGGTCTCATACAAAAGTCAGAGGGTATAACCTAATCATGTAACTTTGCACAGAATTGCTTATGTTCGTGCGTAAACTGGATAGACGACAATGGTAGCACAAGAAGGGGAGGAGATTTAATGCATTCATGTCAAACTTTTCAGTTCTTGTGATGGAAAATACAAGATAAAAATGTAAATATAAAAACCCAGTAGAAAACCAAATTGAAGACTTTTGCAGAGAAATTGAGCCAAATGGAATGAGTTATTCATCAAATTAATATCTGAGCTTTCATATAAAAATATAGCAAATGTAGAAAAGAAACTGAGAGACTACCTTCGATATGTGTACCCCGAGACTCCTGTGAATCCCAGAACATTGCATGCAGATAAAGATACCTAAATTAACACTAGCCCATCTTGGACCTCTGCAAAGCAAATGGAATAGTATTAGCCAAATATATAAATGAACAAGCATAATAATGCTGATAATTCAAATCAGCTACAAAAACCTTACTTTGTTTTGCAGTCAGCACATTCTCTGTTCTCTGGATGTTTAAGAAGCCCTTCAAGAATCTGCAAATAAGTAGCACCAAAATCAAGTGAATATTCACGCAATAGTCTATACAAACGAAAAAATTCAGAAGAGCAAAACATAAAGAAGAATCTACACACAGAAGTAATAGACAATATCAGGAAAAATTCAAATTATCAGAATTTGACATGTTTAACAAACCAAAATGAATCAAAGTTCTCGTTGCAGCGACAAGTAGGACACAAGCTTTGTCAATAAACACCGAAGTTCTCAAAGACTTGACATACATCATTCCTACACATGTATGCATCACCAAGCCCAGCCACAAAGCTATCCCAGCTAAAAACCAATAGTTTCAACACTGCAGATAACTCAAAGACTACCAAACTACAAATGAAATTCCCTAAGGGACGCTAAGCTCCTTCGACCCCTTTATTAGATTCTTCCCAAGCAATCGAAAACGAATATCTATAAGATCAAGCTCCATGAAATTCAAAAACCCGATCGTGATCCGTTACAGACAACAAATCGAAATAGATAATCTGAGTTTCATTGCTAATGAGAATGATAATCATAAAGCTCAAACGATCGAAAAAGGCGAGAGATCGAGAGGATACAGAAACACCTTAAAAACATCTCCTAAAATAGAAGAACAGTAGCTGCTAAAAACACACAGATCCAATCGAATTGAGACCGTATCAAAAATCCAGGATCGATCTCACCGATCGTTAACAACCAAATTCACATATATATGACCACAAATCCACAAATCTCGGAGGCAAATTAAAAGAAAAAAAAAAGGAAAGAGAGATTCGAGAAACCTTTCTATGGCGAGCATTAAGCTCCTTAGAGACGTTGGCTTTCTCGTTCATAGCGGAATAGATTATAAAAAAAAAAAAATCGAAGAATCGGTAAACGAAGAGGAGGGAGGAAGAAGAAGAGCTGAAGAAAAAAAAATGATCTACGGAGACGACAAGGTCAAAACAGTCTTTTCCGTCTTCAGCGCTCTTCAATATCTCTCTCTCTCTCTTCTTCTTCTTCTTCTTCCTCTCGATGGAAAAACAAAAAATTTCCTTTTTCTTTGGCCTTCCGGAACGAGCGACCAAGAGAGAGAGATGGGGTCAATACTTTTTGGACCGTTCAGATTATGGTATCGGTTTACTAAATTCGGTTTTGCTTTTCAATTTTCAAAATTTAATTTGGTTCGGTTTAGTTTCGCTTCGTTTCGGTTTAATTTTAAAATAACCCGGTTACTGGACTAATCTGCCTTTTATAATTTGCCTTTTACCTGATGGTTAAGTGGTTTATCAAAATTTAAGATCAGTTTATATGATGGTTAAGTGGTTTATTTGATTGGTCGGTCATCAATTCATCATATAGATAACATAGAGAAGGTTATGGGTGGAAAATAAATCACATGGCCATCTCACCTGTTATGTTTGTTTCCACTTTGGAGTTGTTGTTATATTGATTCCAATTTCTTTGTTTATTTATGTTATGTTTATGGGACACAGACATATTTTATTTGCTAAGATTTTTTTTATTTGATGTGATTAGTCGACCAACCAAAACAATATTTCTTGATATTATTATTATGATCTTGGATTCGTTATTTTCTAAATTTATATTTGTTTGTCAATGCGAACTAATTAATCCCAAAATTCGACAAACTCTAAGTTTAATGGGGTGACAGGTACTATTATGTGTTGTATATGTGTGTCAATAAACCAAAAAGAAATTGTATATCTAATATAACAAAACAGATAGTCACTAAGACCATGATTACTGGGAGTTCTCTTAGAGTTTTTCTTAATTAAAAATTTAAAAGTAATAATAAAAAAAGAAAAAAAACTGAGAAATGTTGCTTGCCATAGAAATGAAGAATTGTTACTCAAGACAGGTGGCATCATTTAATTAGTTAATTTTCTATTTTCAGATTTATTATTTAAATATATAATAATATAAAAAATCATTAAAATATATTTTTTGGAGCAACAATTAATCGTTGCTAGGATAATGATGCTCTAACAAACTTACTCTCAAAGACTGCCATGTGACATCGTAGATCTCCCATTTGCTAGTTATTCTATAATAACAAAAAATAACTTAAGTCAAAATAATATACAATATAATTATTAAATTAATTTGCAATGTCATTCTAATTATAAAAATTAAAATATTTTTTAATATATAGAATTTATAATATTTATAGATAAATGGCTGAATTCATATTTCGTTTAATTAGAGAACAAAATATATACTTAAAATTGTAATTTGATTAGCTTGAAGTCCTGTCATATATTTATGTTCCCAATAAATTTGATTTTTTTTAATTAAAACAAAAAAGTCAGTTCTTTATTTACAATTTTTTTTTAATAAATTATGCTTACATATTTTATCAAATATTTCTAAATCCCATATTAATAATCATATCTATATTTTAAGGCACTAAATTTTAATTAACTGCATTTTTTGTCTTCAATTAATTGCAAATTTTTATGTTTATTTTGATATTTTTGTCACCTTCATGGTATTTATGGCATTGCAATGAATGATTAATAAAAATTAAAAATAATAAATAATAAAAGATATTAATATTAATTATTGCATTTTTGCAACTCTTTTATAGATTATGCAACTGTTATGACAATGAAAAATGGATTGATAAAGATTAGTGCAGCAATTACTAACCAATTAAATAATGAATTTATAATATGATTTTAACTACAATTTTACCAATAAATAGCAATACACACATCTAACTAACTTTCATATCTAAAATCTCACAATTTGTAAATTTTATATTTTTTAGTATTCAGCTAACATGTTTTAGCTTATTTCAATATATATGTAGCATATGCTATTATACACATCGTTGTCCTTAATTATTTTTTTGGGATATTATTATTCATATATTATGAACATCATGATGTATAGTTTTGAGTAGCAAATGAAGTAATAAACTGATCATATCCTAGAAGATGAAGTGTAGCACTCTCTCATTGAAGTTTAATAGTTGGAGCCAAATAGCCAATGATTCAGCCTCTTTTATCATCATAATCAGCTTTGTTTTCCTCTATTTCAACATTTGTTTTTTTGTTTTTTTTTTTGGATTTTGTCATTTCATAGATATGATTTCATGTGGTGTAACATTAGTTATCTTTTAACAAAAACGTAGCAAGTATTACTAAATTAAATTTCATATTTATTTAAATTCCAAATTTTTAGCTTTCAAACGTCCAAATATGTAGAACATTCTTATGTCTAACATCATATTTACTTTTTTTTTGTCAAACACTTACTTCAAGTATTACTTCTTTTTATAAAACTTTAACTATTACAAGTTTTTTACAAGTTCAACATTTGGAGATAATATGATTCTCATGATAGCAAGCGACTAACGGAAAGAACCAAAAACATCAAACTCTCCTACGGACTCACCTAATGATGGTATGAAGTACTATGATCTAACTTCAGACACCTATTTGAATTCATTTTCTTTTTCTTTTTGTAAGATTCTTTATATATATCCTAAAACATTTTCTGTGACTCTCATACATGTATGTTACCTTTCATGGCTGCTAAGAGAGCACGAAAAGAGAGGAGAAATATAAATGCGCATTAAAAAAAAAAACAAAAAAGAGTCAACTACACCCAACAAACACTACTACTTCCAGCTTAAAAAATATTGGTAGATTACGTGTTATTAATACTATATGATTCAATTATTTCTACTTAAGTACTTACTTTCTCACCTAATTTATGAAATAGATACGCCACATAAGAAAAAACAACAACCAGTCAAAATATTAAAGACCTAGAAATAACACAAAGGAATTTGCTCATAATTTAGAAAAATGATAAACATATCAATTAAAATAAACTATATAGTTAATGAATGCAAATAAAACAATCCCAAAATAAACATCAAAAATTAAAAAGAAACACACAGGAAACCCATTAACAAATCCCAATTACTTTTAACCAAATAATATATTAATATAAATAAATTCATGCAACGCGCACTTACCCACGGGACTCCACCTAGTATTCCAATATGAAGTGGTCTCTAGCCAGCTCTAAACCAAGTGATTTCATAATCGGTTTGGTCTTCTAATAACTGGAATCATTTATTGTTTGTGAAATTTGAATTCGCACTACACTTATCTGTTTGTGGAATCTCATCGAGAGTTATCACACAACTCCTAAACCGATGCCTTAATAAATTTTTAACTCGATCAACATATGCTTTTCCATTTTTGATCCACATATATGATATATGTATGCCAATGTACAATATGCTTTTTAGGGGCTGAGACGTCGCGATTATTGTTGATGTAAGGAATCGACAATATTAATAATATGGGTCTTTATTGAAATATTCGGAGCTGGTCCTTTTATTAACGAAGAAATGAAGCCAAAGTTTACAGAAAATGACGATCAAAGAGTTAAGCTTAGTAAATACGATTCACTAATTGCTCTCTTCTCTCTGATTGCCCAAAAAACTGGATCTTCTGACGTGACAATGACATCAGCTATTTATAGTGGGACTTTGACCTAGGGTTTTTTCTGTCTCCTGGCAAAATGACGATTTTGCCCCTGCGGCCCGGTGGGCCTGATCCAAGACTTTTGGCCCAACATCTCTTGAGAATCTTCTGTTTGGGCTTTAGGAATGTTGGGGGCAAAGCCCATATCCAACAATTATGATGGGATGAGCTTGGAACTATAGTCATAGCTTTCTCTATTTGTTATCACTGCGAGGGTTTACATGAGGATAGATTCTACATCTACAGTAGAAAAGACCACTAACTTTTGCTTCTCGAACTAACACCTAAAGTCACAACGTGGGCTAAAACTACCTAAAGTTTGCCCAACAAAGAATGGTTAATTAGCCAAATAATGTATGTTGGAAATATTTGTCCAATAGTTTTATAGGGCCACTAAAGAGAAACGTGGCGTTCATGGTTTCATGTTAATATTCTAATTATATGACTGAAAAAACATTTTAGGAATAATTAAAACCGCTCTTTTTAAAAGTTTGTGCACCATTATGTTAAATTGTCGTTGTATGTATTTTTTTTCCCCCTAATAAGTATATCGACAAAAGAAAGAAAAAAATAATAATAAGAAACAAAAGGAAACATAGAATTGTAAGAAACTGAAATAGTGAAATATATACAAATGTCCAAAAAAAAAAAAAAAACAAGGAAATAAATACAATGACAGCTTTACTACAATTTGCTTACTACATTTGACTAGACATAGCTGGATTGTGTAATTACAATGCTTAAGCAATGTAAATTTAATTTTCTATACAGTACGTTTATGTTTTTTTGTATTTGCAATTATTCAATATACATATACAGAAAATAAGTCAAAAATAACATCACTCCCTAAAATTGAAAATATAATATATATATATTGTGATTACTGTACTTGCTTTATTATTTATTTAATTTTATTAACATATATGATATATCAGTTAATATCTATTTTATATATCAAAAGTATCAAAAGAAAATTACATTCGATTTCTTAAAAAGTTACTAGTAGTTTACAATGGTCGATCTAACGAACTAAAAGATACTACAGTAAAACCTCTATAAATTAATAAAACCTATAAATTAATACATTTTGCTGGTCTCAAGTCGGGCCAGTGTAAAAATTAACAAAATTCGATAACATAATAAAATAATATATTTTTTAGAAATTTTCATGTAAAATATAGTTTTAATAATATCATAAACTAATAATCATGTAAATTTACATATTTATATATATATATAAATATTGATATAATAATGTATATTCTCCTAAAGCTCATTTCTATAGAACAATTGTAATATTGTATTTTCAAACTATAATGGTATCTCTAAAATATTCTATAACATATCATAAAAATAGTTAAATTTTTTAAGTATTCAATTTTTAGATATGCATCAGTTACAATTTGATAATTTGACAGATGATTAAAATAGGACAATTAATATTATTATTCATCAATTTGAATTTATGTATCTCATGTGTATATGTCAATTTGTCTATAGTATTTGTAATTTATTGTCAATGATGTTTTCTAAATATTACAAGTTCAATTCCTAAAGCATAAAATTTACAATATCAGAAATTTTAATCTTACTTTGCTAAAATTGTCTCAATTCATAATTTTTCAAAATTTAAACAATTAGAAATATATGTATAAATTAATAATTATTAATTTACACCTATAAAATAATAGTTATTAATTTATAGATAAATTAATATCACTATATATTAATAAAATGTTCTGGTCCCAACATTTATCTTTAAATTAATAATTATTATTTTATTAATTTATAGTGATATTTAATTTTAAAACTACCTCTTTGAAATATATTTTTTGAAAATACAATAAAATAATAATTATAAATTTATAGAGATTTTGAAATATTTTCAAAAAATATATTTTAAAGAGGAAGTTTTAAAATTTATTTTATAGCTTAACGATAACCACGTCTAACACTACAAGAAAACAGGCCATTTGCCACTCCTACTATAGTCGCTCCTTAGTCGCAAATAAGGATTTTGCGACTACTTTGCGACTCTTTCTGATGGTCGCAAAAAAAACGGTCGCAAAATATGTTGGTCGCAACATGGTCGCTTATTTGCGACGGATTACGGACTCTTTTATATAGTCGTATATTTGCGACGATACTGTGACTAGAATTGGTAGTTGTACATTTCCGACTAAACTGCAACGAAGTCTACTTAGGGACAGTTTTGTGACTACATATAATAGTTGTATGTTTACGACCGTTTTTGGATTAACGGTAGAGTCGGGGTTTAGCGACAGAGTAAGGATGACCTATTAGTCCCAAAAGGGTTGCAAAGTCTGTTTTAGTTTAGTAGCAGTTGAGTCGCAAATTAGTCGTTTATTTTTGCGACTATGTTAAGACTGTTTTTGTAGTCGCTAAGGAGTTTGTCTTTAGTAACTATTGTGCCGCTATTTTGTGAATTGGTTTAGTCACAAAATAGTCACATTTTGTGAATTGTGTTAGTCACAAAATAGTCACATTATTTGAATTGGTTTAGTCACAAAATAGTCACATTATTTGAATTGGTATAGTCACAAAAGAGTCACATTTTTTAATTGGTTTAGTCACAAATCAGAAACGTTTTAGCAATCCTATTTGTGATTAATCTGGGAATCTCAAATGCTAATAATCAAAAGGAATGATGATTGAAACTACCACACAAGCAAACTTATCATCCAAAACAAAAAGATCATTCTAAACATCCAAGAACCAATATTCAAATGCAAGTTCATACATAAAGAAAAGGGGAATTAGAAGTTTAGTTGGAAGAAGTATTAGAGGTAGGGGTATTGGCATCTGGTGTTGTGCCTCCATCGGTGGGTTGTGCAGCTGGAGTGGAGGGTGGTGTGGTGCCTCCATCGATGGGTTGTGCAGTGGTTGTACACGCGATAGCTGGTTGGGTGGCTGCAGGAGGAGGAACCGTAAAAGCTGAGTATTCAGGAGTTTTTTCAGAGATGAAGAGGACAAGCTTGTTGATCACAGCTTGAGACTCTCGGTGTTCCTGATCACGTCGTGCATTCTCAGACTCATGTTCAGATATCTTGCGCCGAAGTTGATCTTGAAGCTCCGCAAGAGTTTCTGCAGAAGAGCTCGCATAACTCTCTTTCCTTTTTCCTTTCCTTAGTGTCTCAACAAGTGATCCAAGGCCAAATGGGTTACCTCTGTTATCTGTTTGAGTACACTAAACCAAAAGATAAACATTCGCTAATCATCACAAACCAGAAAACCAAATGCAGAATCAACATCAAATATTCTAGGTTCCTAAGCATAGCTCATTAAACAATTTTAAGAAAACTAGGAGACTGTTAATCTAAGAATAAACATCAATCATCATTCACATTAAGAAACCAAAATTGACAAAGAAAAATCACACACAAAAGACAAACGAATTACCTCAAGGAAGATTTCATTTCTTTCTTCAAGGTAAAGAGTTCGATGTGTTGAACTCTCTGAACCATCTGGACCATCATTGTCCATGTCAGTTTGTCTGTCTTCTATGGTCTTCTCATAGGTCTCAGCAACTTGTTTGGCTTTTTGATCCACAAATGATCCATCTGGCCGAGTGTGTGTTTTAAGAAACACTTCGACCAGTGATACAGGACGCCCCAGCTCTTCCTCCTACAATGATAGTGAAGCACATTAAATTATGAAAATTTTAGAAAAACTTTGAGGTGAAGTGGATGGAAAGAGAAGTGTTACCATTTCTTGATGAATTTGTACATATGATTTCTGACCAGCTAAGTGTTTGTGCACTCCAAGGCCTCCACGGTCCGAGTTTCTGCAATGAGAAGCATTCTCACTCCTCTCAATGGCATCAGGGGTGTTCCAATATTCGCACATAATAGGCCATACTTTATCACCAATCCATGGTGGTTGTACACCACTCCTCCTAACTTGACTGACAATGCCTTTCATCCTGTTCTTTGCTATCTTGAAGAAACCTTCTTAAAGAGCTCAGTAATCCCAATATCCCAATTATACTTCCGCTACAATAACACAAAACATTTAAGTTAGCAAATTGACCAATTCATATATATAGAGTTAAGTGTTTAAAGCATTGTCAAAACTATAATTTGACTTACCGCAAATGTCCTGAAGTATCGCTCTTGAATGCGTTGTGGAGTAACCTTCCAACTGTAGTAAGGCCCATCAAACTTTCTCCTTAAGATTCCAGCAATGACTCGAGAAAGCTTTCCTTTGTGCCAGTTAAACCTGTTACATTAACTGAGTAAGTCTAGTTGAAAATATGAACCAATAACCTATTGAAACTATTGAATATCTAATAACAACCGATTACTGAAGATGATCAAACTATTGAACATCAAACTATTGAATATCTAATCTCAACCGCTTAGTGAACCTTTAACTGCAAGAGGAGAGAGTGTTACCGAGTATACTTAAAGATCAAACTATTGAACATATTCATGCTTTAAGATTCTATGTGACATACCGAGTATACTTAAAGAAAAATTACAAGAGGAGAGAGTGTTTATACCATAGAGTTTCGACTCTAGGGATAGGATGCTGAGACAGGAGTGGTAGATGTTCTCGGCCTGGAAGAGCTAGCAAACCATCTAACAGATCTTGGTAGTTATCGACATTTTGATTAGGGTTTTGTTCCTCCTCGTTTTCTTCTTCGACGTTATCTCCCTCTGGAACAAGCTCCGGTTGCCGTTGAGGGTGAGGAACAGGAAGAGGCGCTTGTTGAGGAATCAGAGGCGGTGCAAAGTAGTCACAAAATGCATCTTGTTTTGCGACGAAATAATATCAGTTACAAAAGAGTATGTATTCGGTCGTAAAGGTGAGACGTTTTTGTGACTGTGTCATTTCGTCGTAAATTTGCGACGGTTTTACTTCCGTATTTTGTATGGTCGTTAATAGGTATTAAAATAGTCGCAAAATCGTCGCAAATGTTTGCGACTAAACATTCAGTCACAAACGGTAGTCGCAAATGGCCTGTTTTCTTGTAGTGTAATGTAACATTCATAGATGTTTATATTTGAACTGAGTAAATTTCCAGATTATGAAAAGCATATTGGTACATAGTTCTCACAAAAAATATTTTTTTTTGGAAGATAGAACAAGTAAAAAATTGGATTATATAACTTAAATGGTTTATTTTCCACAGAAAAAAAAAAAAAAAAAAGTGAACTGTAAATTAGTCAGATACACACCCATATATGATATATCCTTTAAAAGAAAACTATGAATTCAAAGTCTGTTTATGGTTTCAATTAAATATTATTTGCCCTTGGAGATTATATACCTTTTAATGAGTGAAACACACTAATAAATTGCGTTATTTCCCATTAACCCTCTCAACAAATATAGCGTCTCCTTCTCTCTGAAACCACAAAAGAGATAAGAGGACATCACTTCTAACTCTCAGCAAAGTTTTTTACAATATGAAGAACCAATTATCAGCTATGCCTTCTTCAACCTCCTCACCACACAAACATGATAAAAAACTCAAAAGTGCTGTTTTGGCCGTGAAAAATCCGCCCAAGTATAACAGTAAGCTCTACATCTGTCGTTTGTGCAACAGAGTGTTCCTAACCCCTCATGCCCTTGGCGGTCACCGAACTACCACCTCGAAGGAGGACCCAGAATCGGAGAAGCAGCAGAAGAACCACAAAAAAAATCATGACTCCGGTACGTCCGTTCTCGTGTGTCTAAATACCATTTTGTTTCTGGAAACTGGCTTGATTTGTCTTGTTATTGCTACTAATCTTTCTCATGATTTGTTTTCTTTACAAGAAAATGGTACGGGCACTAGTCACTCGAAAAGTCCCATCTCGAAGGGAAAGAACAAAGCTGCTGCGGTGGCGGAAGAGACTATGACAATATAGGGATGATATAGAGATCTTGATTAGCATCAGCTAGAAGAAGATTTGGGGTCCCGTGATTATCGTTTATGTCTCTTTGAGATTTTATGTTTAGAGGTATCTTATAGCTGTTGCGGCTTTTATTCACCTCATGTAATTTTCCATTCTTAATTTCAAATCATCTGTTTTGTGATTGGTTAATGTAATTCATGAATCCTTTGATAATCAGTGCCTATATCTCATGATTATATTGTTCTATTGATTCTGGGTTTTGCTTCAATTTTATTCTTCATAAGTTAGAGAGAGAATCTGGGTCTTGCTCGAGATCCTTTGTTAAAGAGACATTTGTAGAATTTCTACCGTTTTACCTTTGATATATGTATTTATGTAACTTATAATACTATATACACCACATATCTTATAGATTATATTTTATATATTGAAGTTATATGGTATAGTATATCGTATACATACATAATGAAGAACACTTCTGATTGTTTGTCTCCATTTTGCCAAACCCTAAAATTTTTCTTGATAACTACTGATACAAAACCGAACGATTTAGGGATGGAATTGACTACAAAGTTCTCCATACTCAATGTCCTGGAGTATTCCTTGCAACTATCGTCTATGTCTAGAAAGGAATGGATTTCACTTTATTGTCTAGGGTTACTTTTCCCAACAGAACTTTATTTTGATTTGGTTTGCGAGATGTCTCCACATAAAGTATGATGGAACATGATCAATGATAGTCTTATGTACGGTCTTGGAACCTCTTAAATTTTTAGGAATTGAAGTTGCAAGAAATTGAACGGGAATATACTTATGTCCAACGCAAGTATGCGTGTGATATCATATCAGATACTGGATTGCTAGGTAAAAAAAAAAAAAACCTTTATGTCTTGACGGTAAAATATATTTCATATTGCTTTGATCTCTTGTCATAATTTACTTCTATGGTCTTGTTAGGTCACGGTATACCCGGGGAATCTCCTATAAGATGTCTCAGACAAGCTTTTGATAGGACATATAGTTTCATTTTAAACCTTCGAATGTTTGGAAGCACTTGTCTGAATGCTTGATGTGGACTTAGTTGTTAATGATTTTGACATCAACATTAACAACTTATCACAGTAGATGTGGTACAAAAGTTTATTATGTATTTTTGGAACAAAAGGTTTTATTTTGTATGAATAAGTTTAATTGAAAACTACTTTGTAATACTATATGATAGAATTTCGGAAAAATTGTAATGTTGGCAGCATCAAAATGATTTTCATAAAGGTATTAGATTATGTGGTGATAAAATAAAATATCTAGTAAACCCGGATTATGTGGTGATAAACCATTACTTATGGATAACTAATGTATGATATGGAGATATCTGTCCAATAGTTTCACAGGGCCACTAATGATAAACTGCAATGATGGTATAAAACTGGCAATCGTATTTTACCCACAAAAAAATTGGCAATCGTAAAAGTTCATGCACCCCTATTTTAATTTGTCAATTTGTCATTGTAGGTATGTTTTTTCTAATAAGTATTTCGAAATTTAATATAATAAAACATAGAAAGTAAACGATAAAATAAAAACATAATTAAAGAAAAAACATTTTATATTTGTCAATTTTAAGGCAGGATAAGTAAGAAGAACCAAATGTAGTAAAGCTGACATAGCTGGCGTGTGTAAGTACTGAAAACCTTCAAATTTAATTGTCTATATATTGCTTTTCATTTTCATTGTATTTGCAATTATGCAAATATATACATATAAAATAAATGAAAATAACATCACTCCATTAAATATAAAATATAATATTTTTATTAAAATTGGTTTAGTAATTGTTATTTATTTGAACAGATCAATTAATATATTTTCATCTAAATATTTAAGATAATTGATCTTAGATTTATTGAAAAGTCGGTAGTTTTCAACGGTCGATTTAACGAACTTACGAGAGTCATTTTTAAAAAGGTATATGAAAAAAATATAGTTTCTAAATATTTTTATACTTTGAGGCATAACCACGTATATAGGTGTAGAATTATTGATGGTAGTATTTGAAATGAGCTGTAAAGAAAATCAGATTACATAAAGCCATTTGGAAGGATAAAACTAATAAAAATTGGATTATATAAATTTTAAATGATTTATTTTCCACAGAAAAAAAAGTGAACTGTAAATTAGTCAGATACACAGCAATATATATTTAGAAGAAAACTATAAATTTAAAGTTGATTTATGGTGTCAATTAATTATTGTTTGTCCTTGGGAGATTTAATACCTTAAAGAGCTAAACCTCTCATCAATAAAATGGATCTCTAGCTCTTTTCTCTGAAGAATCACAACACAAAAGAGAAAAAATTTTCACCAAACAAGCTATGGAGAACCAATCGCCTGTGTCTTCAACAAACTCCTCCTCCCCACCCAAACATGATCAGAAACTCAAAAGTGTCGTTGTGTCCGAGGAGGAGGAGGTGACGATGAAACCAAAGTCTCCTCAAGAGGTTGTATATGAAGAAACCCACCTCTGTGATGTCTGCAGGAAGGTGTTCCCAAGCCGGAGGTCACTTGCCGGTCACCAGAAATCCCACAGAAATGACCCAGAATTGAAGAGGCAGCGGATATTTTCCGGGTCAATGCTTTCTGATGATGCTTATCTTGGGCCTTTCGACAACTATGAAGGGTTGTCGTTTTCGCGTTTTAGGTACGGAGGAGGCGATGGCAGCAGCAGCAGCAGGCCTTACCAGTTTCCCACTGGCGAAGGAGTCAAAAAAATGAAGACGACGACCATGTTTCCTCCTCAGGCTCTTGACCGCTCCCTCACCGGGAACCCTAGCTATAGCACTTCACATGCTTTATCAAATGATGAGGATATTAATCTTGATCTCACACTTGGTCCATCTAAGCCAAAAGGAGGCAGCAGCCATAGCATTAAAAACAACACTAACTCAATGTTCGATATGGCAACCACTAGGAGAACAACGAATCTGTTCCCTCCCGTGTGTCCTCCTGTGCTTCCATTCAATTTTGTTGCTGGAAACCCGTATGATTCATTCCCAGGAAGATATGTTCCTCTTTTTGGAAACACCAATCCTTGTTATGGTTTGTTTTCTTTGCAAGGGATTGGAATGGGCTCGAGTCACCCGCAAAGACTTTTCTCAACGGGAGTGGATTCCCAAGCCATGGTGCCTCCTTTTGCTCCTCCATATCCAACGTCCACCAATCTTTGTCATGATTTGTTTTCTTTGCAAGGGAATGGAATGGGCTCAAGTCACCTGAGAAGACTCTTCTCAACGGGTGTTCCTCCTTTTGCTCCTCCTTATCCAACGTCCACCAATCTTTGTCATGATTTGTTTTCTTTGCAAGAGAATGGAATGGGCTCATCAAGTCACTCAAGACTTCTCCCCTCTATGGAATTGAACAAAGTCGAGGTGCCTCCTTTTGATCATCCTAATCCAACGTCCACAAATCTTTGTAATGATTTGCTTCCTTTACAAGAGCATGGTTCCGGATCTGGTCATTCAAAAAGTCTCATCTCAAAGGGGAAAAACAAAGTCATGGTGCCTGATGCTGATGATGATGATGATGTTAAGGATCTCGAGCTAAGGTGGCTGACCAAGAAAAAAAGATCAAGACCAGCCCTTTGAGTTTGCTATTGATCGAGGCTTATGTTTCACCTCTTTTGTTTTGTCATGCAATTGTTTCTGTCTCTCTTTGTTTCTTCTTCATTGTCTTTCTTAAGTGTTCTCTTTGGGTTTAGTTGATGTAATTTCGATTCATTAATCAAATCCTTTTTAAAAAAATCCAATTTCTATATCTCTTGATTGGTCTATAGTTTCAAAACATCTCATGTTGTGTTTCTCTATGACTATCTATGATGAGGAAGCATCTGACGAGGAATTTCACAAAAAAATTGTAAATCATTTCTGTTACATATTATATTTGGTGTATATTATTCTGTTTAGGTATTGATATCATTGCGGGGATAGAGCGTCTGAAGATCTGAAGGTCGTGTTTGATCCACGCTCACCGCTTTTTTTTTTTTTTTTTCGTTTTCAAAATTTTGAGTTCTCCTCAAAACATCACAACCCTAAAGGTATCAAGTTGCAAATCGATTAAAACATCGTCGCTTCATTTGAGATATTGGGTTGCCTGTTTTTTTTACTCTTAATTCATTTAATTTAATTTAAATTGAATTTCTTGTATCTTCTACTATACCGCTTTATCTCCCATTGTATATTTTTCAAATTTTCATTGATATATTTTTGGAGGAACCTAATCGTCAATGTTAAAAATTTCAATCATTCATGATGTTTAGATCCATGAATGGAATTATAATAGTTTGACTTCTTTAATTTTATAATAACTGTTCAGAAGTTGTAAATTCTTGTAATTAAGATAAAGTTTATCCAAAGTCACTTTCATATAATTTCATCATTATACAATATGTATATATATATATGTATAGTTTCATTAGTTGAATTACCGGGTACAAAATATTTGACACTGCAAGTATAATACTCCCTATGTTTCATGTTAACATAATTTTTAGCAAAAACTATTAAATTAATTGAAATTGTGCATAAAATTTTGAAAAATATCTAAGAAAATGGTACCAACAAAAAAATCCTTAAAAAATCTTAGAATGGAAACGGAATGAATATATATCCCCTATATAATAAAACGAAAGTACACAACTTTTTTGTAGACTATATAATATGGGTTATAAAATTAATTATTTTATATTTCATATATTATAGGTTATATGAATTATAAACATTAATTAAATCTCGACCCTCTTAAAAAAGATATTCAAAAGAATATCATCAAATCTCCAAAAAATATTTAACTAATCATATATAGGTAACAAAATCTCAAAACTTAATCACTCTTCTGCGGATTAAGACTGATTTTCGATTATACTTCTTTTTACAGGATAACAAAATCCAACGAGGGGTGAAAAATGAGGATGTTACGAAATTTAAGAAAATTCTCGTATAAGGGAATTGGAAAATCATTCAGAAATTTTCAGTCGCCAAAATGCTAGAGCATGGGTAGATTTTAATCACTAGATTTTAACCATGTAGAAGCACGAGTACGGTTACAGACAACCACATATTGTCAAAAAAATATTTTTAAACAATCACATAAATTATATTTTATATAAAAAATATATAAATAAAATAAATTTCAATCCATGCTCTAGCACGGATCCTAATCTAGTTTCATGGTAAAAGAAAGCACATATATAAACCCTACCCCATTTTATATGGGATCAGAGTGCATTGAGAAAATCATTCTTGTTTAGGGTCAAGGAACCTCTAAAACATTTTTTTAAGAATTGAAGTTGCAAAGAACTCAACAGGAATCTCCTATTGTCCAATAAGATGTCTCCGACAAGCATTTGGTAGGGCTTGTAGGTGATGTCTTCGATACCATGCCAGATAGAATGGTGAATGATCTTATTTCATGAGTGTATTAAAATATATATATCACATGAGTGTATTACAAACAATATATATATATATAGCATGTATAGAGGTAACTAGGTTTAGATAAATGACTCTCCTAGCCTTTCCATATATATATCACCTACAGGGCTTGTATAATTTCTTTTTAAACCTGCGAATGTTGGGAGCACTTGTCTAAATGCTTGATGTGGGCAACCACCTCAAATGATTTGACGACTATATTGTCTATATATCAATGTTTTCACGCTCGGCCCGGACCAGCCGGTCCAACCGGTTAACCCGCGATCCGGAGATTTTACCGGTTCGGGTATAGTGCTAATAACCGATAGTAATAAAACCGGCAAAACCCAGAAAAATCGCTATTAACTCTCGACCTAATGAACCGGTTGACCCAGCCGGTTAGCGGTTGAAAAAAATCTACTTGACTTTTTAAAAAATGTATAGAGATTCACAGTTTCAATTACTTTTAGAACCTTTAATTCGTTTAGAGATTAGACGGTAACAAATGACTCAAGACACATCTCTCGTCTTCAACTTCTTTGTCATCTCTCGAACTTTGCATAAGAACAGTTTGTTATTTTTGAAAATGTTTTATTAGTGTTTTTTAATTTTTTTTATTTTTGGATTTAAAAATTTTAATCATTTTATTATTATTATTAAACTTTATACTTTGTTAAACATGATATTATTTTTATAATATTTTTAACAAAAATATTTATTTTATATAAATACATTAAACATATTTTACTCAATTGACCCGTGGTCGAACCCGGTTGACCCGATAACCCAGTAACCCGAGAGCTACTCCGGTTTACAATCCGGGTCGGATTTCAAAACATTGCTATATATGTTCATCATGTCGCGTTTTAAAACATTAAACATGTTATTCACACATCTCTTATAGATGGCTCCCCATATATATATAATGACATCAACCTTAACAACTGATCACCGTGGATGCGATTAAAATTGTTTTCCTTGGTTTTAGTTTTCAGTTGGATATGTTCGTATGCAAGAAGACCATATATATGAACATATCAAAAATATATGTTTTCAAGTAGTTTTAAATGCATATCAAAAATATATTTTAAAGAGGCAGTTTTAGTTTTCAATTGGGTATGTTCGTATGCAAGAATACCATATATATGTTCGTACAATGCGCAGAACTATTCATAATTATCCATAACTATGTTCATTTTTGTAATGTGGAACAATTTAAATTGATATTTTGTACATGTTTGACTCTTAAATTTAGATATGCATTTAAAACTACTTGTATTATTATTAACAGTAATAGAAGAAAAATTGTACTGTTGGCCGCATCAAAATGATTTTCGTAAAGTTAGTATTATATTATGTGGTGATAAAGTAAATACCTAGTAAACTGTATTATGTGGTGATAAACCATTATTTATGAATAATTAGAAATAGTTCTGCGCGTTGCACGAGTTTATTTATTTTTTTTGTTTAGAGTAACCGACGATTTTTTTTTTTAAATAAACCGTATTATGTGGTGATAAACCATTACTTATGGATAATTATGAATAGTTCTGCGCGTTGTACGAGTTTTTTTTTTTTTTTTAGAGTAACGGACGATTATTTTTTTTTTTTTAAGTGTGTATTATTTGGTTGTAGTATGTACTTGTTGGAAAATATGTGACTGTGTAGTTGATATTGTTTTCTTGTCGGTGTGATCTTTTGATTTTGAGAATGAATTGGTTGTAAGACTGTTTTACCATTGAGCTTATTTCATAGTACAATGCAAGGAGAATATAATCCAATTATTTTTTTCTTTCCAAAACAATTGTGTTTTTTGGGATTTGAGTGATTGTTTGTTGATGGTGTTGGTATGGTTTTATATATTCAGACATATGTTGTGGACGTGGTTATGTGATTTTGCAAAAAAAAATATTCAATTGTTCATTAATATTTGTTTTTCTTTTTTGTTGTGTGCTTATTCTTTTAGCCGTTGGACTTATGAGTTGTTACGTATTCGTATATATTTATTGGTCATTATTGTATAATTAGTTTGGTCTTCTTAAGCAGCACCTCTTGTAATGTCTCTTTTTTCTTTTTAACCTAAACAACTTTCATAAAAGCTAAGCAAATTACGTAGTTTGTTTTTAAATAGCTAAAGTGTTCATTGAAATTCTAGGATAATTCATGCTTTAGTTGTCCAATTTCTAATTTGGAAATATTGATCCCGATTGGTACAAGACTTTTAAGATTTTAAAACAAATTAAAGCATTGACAGCCATTTATTTGCCAATCACACTTTTTTTTTTCAACCAAATATTAAATTATATTTCATGGCTTATTATCTTCATATTTTAATGTTATACTAATCTTGATCGTTAATCATAATTGGACTCTTTTTCCTTCGGAGTGTTTATATTTAACTCATTGTACTCTTTTCTTTGTATCGTGTTGCTGAAACGGAAAAATCAGGTTTGCATGTCTTCCATTTCTTGGAAAATTCAATCGTGAAAGAAGTTCTTTCGGGCAAATAATTTATCTTAATACCTGGTGATGAAGATTATTTGGATAAGGTTCAGTTGAGTCACACCATATATGTTTTGTGAAGGTTATTGTCACTGTCAATCAAGATCAGCTGTAACTAAGTTTCGAGCTGAACCTATATGTATCGAATTCATGAAGCAATGGACTGTGGGAGTGTACTTTTCACTGAGGTACTCGAGAAATATCATATTTAGCTGTTGACTTACTACCATTAGAATGGTGGCTTCTCAGCTTCTGTAACTCGAAAGTACATAATGTCAGGTTTCAGGAGATAGTTGGAGGCTTGGATTCTGCTCTTACTTGTGCTTCTCTAGTTTTCATTCAGAATTCTGACTCGGATAAACCGATTTCTCCCAACTTAGTGCTCGGACAGAGTGTTACCCTTTTGGAGAGCTTGCGATCATACTGGAAAGAAGATGTTCTCCTATTCTCTGCTGCTAATAAATTTCTTCGCTTGACATTGCAACTTCTTTCCAGGTTTGTAAAATTTGACTAGAATATTATCATCTCTCACTAGTTTTTGTTTCAGTTCTCATTTTGATAATGTGTTAATACATGTAGATATTGCAATTGGGTGTCATCTGCGGTGAATACTAGAAAGAGTAATGCATGCCTAAGTCCTGGATGTGAATGGGCAGTTTCAGCCACTGCAGAAGACTTTGTATATGTAAGTCACTTTTTATTTTGATTGTTTCTCATCTCAGTTCCTCCTAATTCTGGAATTTTTGTGATTTCTGCAATTTTGTGTTTTACTAATTCAGATGATGTTATGTTATAGCTTGATAACTGTTTTCATTTTTTATTTTGTTGTGAACTTAAACTTTTAAAATAGAGTGACGAAATTGCTTTGGTAAACAAGTAAACTCGAAAATTTCTAATTTTCACATAAATACATGCAATCTGGTTACATAGACCATATGGTTCATCGTCTGATTTTATCGAAATATTACATGTTACCTTTCTTGCAGGTTATACATGATTTAAATTTTCTAGTCTCAGAAGTCCGTGGAGATTATGTTGGACATATATCACAATATTTATCTTCATGCTCCTCTGGAAGTTCTGGTTGTGGTAAAGAAGAGCATGCTACAGGGTGGAAAATCATTAGAGAATGTCCTATCTTTAGTTACCAAGATAATAATTGAAGTCATTGTTGATAAATCTGTTGAGGTAAAGACCTGGAGAATATAGTAGGCTCTTAGTATAGTTTATCACTTCGAGATTTGTTTGACTGCCATAGTGAGCACCTGCAAGAACAGTGTTGAGTACAATTTGCTTTATAGCTGAACAGGTTGTTATTATCCAAGTATCATACATATTTAAGTTTGTAATGGTATATAGTTTCTTCTCTTTATAGGACCTAAGGCAGCTGCAGGGAATAACCTCAACATTTAGGATGACCAATAAGCCACTGCCTGTTAGGCACTCACCATACGTCGTTGGACTACTGCGTCCTCTAAAGGTATTCATTTAGCTTTGGGTTTAGGTCTCGGTTTAGAGTGTTTTCCATCAGTCATTGGACTTTTTGTTGAAGAGAGAAAAGTTTTCTCCAAAGTTGCAATATGATTGAGGTTTTGAGTTCATAGTTTCTTGACTGATGAATTTGAAAGTTTAGATTATTGCATCTTCCGTATGAATAGGTCTTTTTGGAGGGAGATAAGGCTATATATTACTTGACCAGCGAAACAAGGGAGGAGTTATTGCTTGGCACTGTCACTGAAATAGCCAGGCGGTATTATGAATTAGCTACTAAACTTGTTAGCGAGGTAAGAATTGTTTTTGTTTTACACACTTAATGAGGATCATTATTGATAAGTAGAATAAAAAAGTACGAGATCCTAGATGGTAAAGGTGGTAAATATGTTACAGGCGAGGAAAAGAGAGACATTTCTTCAAAAATTCTGACAAAATGCACAGAAACGAGCAGGTGCAGCATCAGGTGTTTCAGACCAGAATGCATCTGAAACAGACAAGATGTGTATGCAGTTATTCCTTGATAATCAGGTAACCCTCCTCATGATGTTTCATTGTGTTTTCTGACAATAGTAGTTTCAGAATGAAGCACCATTTTTGTTTAAATGTCTTACCAGGAGTATGGCCAAAATATTTTTGCGTTGGGGTTAAATCCGGCAGATATCCCACCTTATTGTTCCCTTTGGCAATGTGTTGCACCTGCGGATAGGCAAAACACAATTAGTGTTTAAGGACTTGCGTTGCCTTTTCATACAACATTGCAGTATCTTATCCTATAACAAGAAGTGTTTGTTTTTCTATCGATTGGCTGCTTGGGCTTGTTTGCTTAACATTGAGAGAAGAGGAAGAGACTTCGTTGAAGAGAGAAGGGTATTTTTCGAATTTGCGTTATGATTGAGAGATCTATGAGTTAGTGCCAACTTTTTGGCCTATGAGTTAACACCAAAGAGACTGGAGACTTTCTCTTTTGTACTTCCTTTTTATCACAATATATACAATGGATGATGTTTTAGGATTTTTACATGAATTAATAAAAAACATTTAATGTCCAGCAATAAGTGTAGTATTTATTTATAACATATTTTTATAATTATTAACCAATAGTAATTCATCAAACTTTTAAATTCTCATTTAATGATTCTTGAAATTTGCAATTTCTTAGCATTAATTGATAAAAGTATATAGAAACTCATCCTTTCCGATACAAAATAAAATCCTACAACATCATCTATTCTGATACAGAGGGAGCAGTATATAACAAAACCAAAGTGTGTAGTATATAACACAGTCTCGGGCATATGATTTAAATTTTTAACATTCAAGTAGTGATACACTGATTCTGATATAATTCAAAATAAGCATATTTTTATATTTTGTTGCTGATCGTTCACAATTGAAATATAAATAAGTTGTTATTATATTTATGAAATAATGAAACAAAGGCGATCTCACTAAGATGCTTATTTTTGTTCTTCCAAAAATTTTGGGAAACTGTAATAGGCGATCTCACTAAGATGGTGAAGAACTTCTTTAGCTCTGGTACTTTTGATGGCAAGCTAAATGAAACAAATATATGTTTAATCCCGAAAGAAGAACGACCTCGTGAAATGTCAAAATTTCGCCCCATTAGCCTCTGTAATGTGAGCTATAAGGTGATCTCGAAAATATTGAGTTTACGGCTCAAGAGGATTTTGCCGTAACTTATATCCAAGATCCAATCTGCCTTTGTGGCAGGAAGATTAATCACAGATAATATCCTCATTGCTCAAGAAAATTTTCATGCCCTTCGTTCCAACCAGGCCAACCGAAAGAAATATATGGCAATTAAGACGGACATGAGTAAAGCTTATGATAGGGTGGAATGGAATTTCCTAAGAGCTTTGATGGAAAAATGGGGTTTGATCAAAAATGGATGGGATGGATAATGCAATGCATTACTTCCGTGTCCTACCGTATTTTGATCAACGGATCCCAAGGGACGAATTCGGCCAACACGGGAGATTCGTCAAGGGGACCCAATTTCCCCATATCTATTCATACTTTGTACAGAGGCGCTAATCGCTCAGATTAAGAATGCCGAAAAAGAGGGGAAGGTCCAGGGATTACGTATTTCGACCGCAAGCCCTCGGGTTTCCCACTTACTTTTTACAGATGACAGCTTATTCTTCTGTAGAACCGATCCTCAACAATGCAAAGAAATTATCGATATCATGGCGAGGCATCTGGACAAGAAATTAATTTTTCTAAATCTTCCATCATGTTTGGAACCGAGGTCTCTTCCCATATACGACAAGAGATCAAATCTATTGTTGGGATATCACAAGAAGGAGGCATGAGTACATACTTGGGACTTCCCGAGAAGATTCATGGATCAAAGGCACAAGTCTTTGCATTTGTGAGGGATAAACTCCATAAGAGGGTAAACTTATGGACCTCCAAATCTCTCTCCAAAGGAGGCAAGGAAGTCCTGATAAAATCAGTGGCGTAAGCAATTCCGACATATGTAATGTCGTGTTTTCTCTTACCAAAAGCTATTTACTCAAAACTAACAAGTGCAATTGCCAATTTTTGATGGAGCAATAAAGCTGATAGTAAAGGATTACATTGGATCTCATGGGAGCAAATGTGCACTCAAATTTCAGAAGGTGGGCTAGGCTTCAGAACACTTGAAGAAATTAATCTTGCCCTTTTGGCAAAGCAGCTATGGAGGTTGTTAAGATTTCTAGATTTCCTCCTTAGCCGAGTTCTTAAAAGATGATATTTTAGATATTGTAGCCCATTAGAGGTACAAGTATCAAATCGGCCTTCATATGGCTGGAGAAGTATGCTAGCAGCAAAACACGTTCTCTCGTACGGTATCCGTAAAACTATAAGTTCGGGGCTTAACACGTGTATCTGGACTGAACCTTGGATCCCAGATACGCCAGCACGGCCGCCTCAATGATTACCCAATCATAGAAATCCCTTGATTTGTGTTAACACCTTGATCGATTTCAATACAAAAAAAAAGGAAAATGGAACGTCTTCGGGAACTCTTTCCCCCGAAAGAAATTACCCTTATTTTGGGGATCAAATCAAGCTTGAATGCTGCGAGAGATGGGTATTCCTGGACGCTGACTAAATCTGGGAACTACACCGTTAAGTCTGGCTATGAAGCCGCGAGAGCTATCTCTCGTCCTGTTTGTGACCTCCCTTCTCAGGGGCCTAGTGTTACGACACTCAAGGCGCAAGCATGGAAGTTAAAAACATCACGAAAGCTGAAACATTTCGTGTGGCAATGTGTGACTGGGTGTGTGGCAACATGTCAACACCTGCATTATCGCCATATTGGTTGAAATAAGGATTTTCCTAGATGTGGAGCAGAAGGGGAAACTATTAATCATATGCTATTTGAATGTCCACCAGCTCGTCAAGTGTGGGCCTTATCGACAATCCCTTCTCATCATATGGTGTTTCATTCATCTTCCCTATATAGCAACCTCAACTATCTATATGGGCGTGGCAGAGACTTTGGCGCACTCGATCAGAACTTGAGAACGTTCCCTTGGGTGATGTGGTACATTTGGAAGGCAAGAAATAAGAAATTTTTTGAAAATATCTCTGAATCTCCACAAGATACTTTGGAGAAAGCTACCCAAGAAGAAGAAGTATGGAGAAGAGCAAACAATAGAGACACACCACCATTGGTGGTAGGCGTGGGCATACCTTCGATCCCAATCCCACAAGATTCCATTGTCTGCTTTATCGATGGATCTTGGCATACAGAGATAGATAGGAGTGGACACGGTTGGATTGCGTCTATTGGTGATAGAATCTTACATATGGGGCTAAAAGAATCGCGACGTAGCCTTTCACCTTTACATGCAGAGTTGGACACACTTGTTTGGGCTATGAGGTGCTTATTGGCCTTGGACTTGGATAAAGCTCTTTTTGCTACAGATTGCTCGGATCTCCTGTTGATGACGTCTAATGTCGAAGATTGGCCAACCTTTTCCTCAGAACTGAAGGATTTTATTAATTTCAGAGATAGATTTGCTAGTTTTAGTATTAGATTTATTCCCCGAAAGGAAAATATTTGTGCCGATAAACTTGCAAAATGTGCAAAAGCACGAGGTTTTTGTTTTTCCCATATAAGTCCGTCGGTACCTAACTGGCTCTCTCTCGAAGAGAGTCACCTTCCGATAACTTAATATATGGGGTTTGTTCGTCAAAAAAAAAAATGAAAAAAAAAAAGAAAAAAAAAGAAGGCAAAACCTTAAATGACGTGGAGTCTGTTTGCATCTGTAAATCTCATTTAATGAGTATTAAAATATATAATTTTAGTGGGTTGTAGTTTTTTACTAATATTTTGATGGCCCATTTAGAAAGTATAGTTTTTTTTTTTTTTGTTAACTCAGAGAGTAAATTCCCAGACCTATGGAGGGTTGTGGGACTAATTTTTCTGTGAGAAAGGCATCCCACGGTTAGGGTCCCCCCGATTATGCAAATGTGCCGTAAGTAATGGGCCCATACCCATGTGGCTAAAGGGATAAAGCTAAGTAATTCTTGCGTTTGGGGAGAATCGATCCGTGGCGTAGACCAACATGACGACTCTTCCACCAAGGCTAGAACCACTAGCCCACCACCTCATGGTTAAAAAAGAAAGCATAGTTTATAAACCCAATTCAACGAGAAAAGAAAAACCCGAGCTACGACCGTGATTATAAAAAAAAGCAACTACCTTTCTTTGTACGGTAGGTCTAGAACCGCTCGAGAAAAACTTACTCTCCATGGCTGATGGAAATCTTCATGAGCAGAGAAGTAAGGCAGTCACGGATTTAGAGCTGTTGAAGGATGACGGATATCAGTTAGTTAGAAACCACTTTGACTGGATCGCAGTTCAAACTTTTGTGAACATGAGCTATTACTGGAAGGCGCATGATTATTTGTGAGAAGTTGTTCACGAACTAGATAACATACTGCGTGGACTTCAGGACTGGATTATTGACAACCCTAACGAAAGTCTGGTTGCGGCTCCGAATCCAGTGGTGGTGAACGCGGAGAATCCCCTGGCGGCTCACGCGACGTTTATAGACCGCGGTAATACACTTATGAATCGAATCACTGCTGATGTTAATCAGATCACTGGTGTCGTCCCTACCGTAGGACCCGCAGAGCTCCAAGAAATACTTGACTTAGTCTCGGAAGCCAATATCCTTGTCCTTGATCGAATAGAGGATGGACGCGACATGATTGGGGGGATGATAAATTCAAGTTCTGAGCCATCTGAGTCCAGTTCAAGTTCATTTAAGCTCAGGATCGATATATTTCATGAAGACTTCGTCTGTTTATTTTCTTCCCGTCGTTTATATTTAGAGGATACGCTAGTTAAGTTTCACTTTTTATTTTTTATTTTTCTAGGGTTTTTATCATCTTTGTTAATCCTCGACTCTGATTTCATATATATATATATAAACTAGTAATATTTAACCTCCGTGATTCGTATTTTAGCCATACAACTTAAATTTTCTTGCACTTAGAAAAACGAACAAGGCAATTGCTCTTCAACATTTTTCTATCAAAGTATAAACTCTTCATGAGATAACATCAATCAACATGCTGCAAATAGATATGAGACGCTTTCTTAACTGATATGGTTACTAAAAGATGTGTTTGGAATTGGAACCATGCATGACGAAGGGTTAGAGATTATTAATCCTTCAAAACCCAAGCCAAGTATATTCATTATCTTATGTGGTTAAAACAAAGCTCTATCTCCTTATCTTCTTATTGCATTTTCCCTTATTCTTAATTTTCACATAAAGACCATATTTACTTTGTCTTTCATGTTTTAGCAAAGTGAAAAGGCATTTTACATGGTTTGGCAAAGTGGAAACAAAATACGAATATGTGTCATAAATGTAAATTTAAGTAGGGCGTGTCGACATCGATACGATATTCTACATCAGATTGAAGAAGAGTTGGACAATATCTAAAACCATCAAAAATGTGTTTGGTTTTGCAATACTGTGTACTAAAATTTGAAAAAAATGACTTATATAGTTATATGGAGTTACCTTTTGAACATATCGTATATCAAGTATGATAGCACTGAATAAACGTATAATATATGTAGCAAACTAGCTAACATAATAAGTTCAGCTCGTTTTTACCATTCAATTGTTTTTTCTCTTCTTGTTTCTTTCTTTGCCTTTGAAATATTCTGTTTTGAGATTTGTTCATGTTTCGACTAGTTCACGAATCCCTTTCCTTTTCAGTGGCTAGCTATGAATAAAAACTCCAGACCTGATATAAAAACCTTTAAACCGTTAACCACCTGACCCATTGGATTTCCACATTATATGTTTATATCTATTCATTGGTTGTTAACTTATAATGTGTATATATGTATATCGAAAACTTATACCGTTTTGCCTTGGAAAATTGACAAAAACTATATATTCGAATCTTTCCCATCTTATTATTAGTATTGTAACCTCCCAATATTTTTTACATAAGCTATCATCTTTCATGATATATTTAACAGAAAGGATCCTTATTCATTAACTATCGTTAGTAGTATGTATTTTTATACTTAATATAGTCTAGTTATCGAAGTGCTAATTAACTGATACAAACCCGATTTAGGAATGGAATATAGGCTACAACATTTTGCATACGGGGTAGACAAACAAATGAGATAAAGTCAAAGGAAGTTTTCAACACTCAATGTCCTGAAAGTAGTCCTTGCAACTATCGTCTATGTCTGGAAAGGAATGGATTTCACTTCACTATCTAGGGTTACGTTTCCCAGCCGAACTTAGTTTTGATTTGGTTTGCGACTTACGAGATGTCTCTACATTAAAGAATGATATAACATTAATGATATAAAATGAGTCTTATTTAGTGTCTTGAAACCTCTAAAATACTTCTTTAGGAATTGAAGTTGCAAGAAATTTAACGGGAATCTACCTGTTTTCCAAAGCAAGTATATAAGCGTTTGAAATCATATCAGAAACTGGAATGATACCTTTATGTTTGACAGGTAAATATTTTATATTGCTTTGATCTTGTCATAATTTACTTCTATGGTCTTGTTGGGTCACGGTAGACCCGAAGAATCCCCTATAAGATGTCTTGACAAGCATTTTTGGTAGGATTTAGTTTCATTTAAAACCTTCGAATGTTTGGAAAGCACTTGTCTAAATGCTAGATGTGGAGTGAGTTGTTAATGTTTTTGACATCAATTGGATTTTAGTTCGTTTTAGATATCAATTGGATCTATTTGTATACGAGAAGCAAGA
This sequence comes from Camelina laxa, assembly GCA_024034495.1. NCBI lineage: Eukaryota > Viridiplantae > Streptophyta > Magnoliopsida > Brassicales > Brassicaceae > Camelina > Camelina laxa. Next base: position 21,600,043 of record CM043885.1, read on the forward strand.
CATCCATAATTATGACTTGTGAGTAGTTCGTTTCCTGTGGTGCGCATCCGGCATTTTTCTATTGTCGAACAATAGAAATTGATATTATGTATATGTTTGATTTTGATATGTGGTGTGGTACAAAAGTTTATTGTGTATTTTTTGAACAAAAGTTTTTATGTTGTATAAAATAAGTTTTATTGAAAACTACTTAGTTATTTACAATAATAGAATTTCGAAAATATTGTAACTAACGTTGGCAGCATCAAAATGATTTTTATAAATTATTATATTATGTGGTGATGCTGTCAAAACAAAAAAAAACGATGAGGTAATCAAATAAAGGGTAAAATACCTAGTAAACCGTCTTATGTGGTGATATAAACCATTTGTTATGGATAACTAATGTATGTTGGAGATATCATTCCAAGAGTTTCATAAGGTCACTAAAGATAAACTGACAATAATTAATGCACCACTATTTTAAATTGTCATTGTGGGTATTTTCCTCAAACAAGTATTTCGGCAGTTACAATATATAAAATAAAAAGTAATAAATAGAAAACAACATAATTAAAGAAAATACACTATTTCTATTTGTCAGTATTAAGTTACGATAAGAAAGAAAAACCAAATGTAGTAACGCTGATGAGTTTTAGCTGGCGTTTGTAAGTACAGTGTTTATGAAAAAACTTTTAATTGTCTATATATTGTTTTCATTTTCATTGTATTTGCAATTATTGAAATATATATCTAGAAAATAAGTGAAAAAGAACATGTCACTCCATTACATAGAAGATACAATACTGTGATTACTTGATTTAGTTAATGTTGTTTATTTGAACACATCAGTTAATATCTATTTCATATAAATACTTACGATAAATGACAATCGATTTATTGAAGAGTCCGTTTGCAATGGTCGTTTTAACGAACTCACGATGCGCCAATTTTTAGAAGAAAAAATAGATGAAAAAGACAGTTTCTAAATTATCTTTTACACTTGTAGGCATAATAATCACGTCTATAATATAAGAGTCATTTATGGTTATCATTGAAATGAGTAAAAACTTCAGATTGTACAAAGTCAATTGGAAGGACAAAATGAGTAAAATTTGGATTATATATTTTGTTCCGGCCATCTCTAATGTATATCTTTATTCTTTTATTTTAGTATAGAGTAATTTTAAAAATAAAATTAGTGTAAAAAATAGAAGTGAAAATAAAGTTACTTTAAATATAAAGTAAATTCCTCATTTTCTTTGTTTTAAAGTAAATCATAGAATAGAATTTAAACAAATATTGTTCAGTAATAGAGTTTTAACCTCTAAAATAGAGCAGAGTTGCGGTATTGAAGAGGTTCGGTGAAAAGTGAATTGTAGATTAGTCAGAGAAATATCAATATCTTTTAAAGAAAACTGTAGATTTCAAAGTCCTTTTATGGTTTCAATTAAATATTGTTATCACTTACTTGGTTTAGTAATTGTTATTTATTTGAACACATCAGTTCAATACTTACGATAATCTTCGATTTATTGAAAAATTGGTAGTTTTCAACTGTCGATTTAACAAACTCGCCAACGCCATATTTAAAATAAAATAAAATGAAAAGAGATAGTTTTTAAATGGTGTTTTTTATACTTATATGCATTATCTAATCTATGATGTAACATTCGGTGATGGTTATATTTGAAATGGGTAAAGAAAATCAGATTACACAAAGCTAATTGGAAGGACAAAAGGAGTAAAATTTTGATTATATATATATATATAGATATATATCTTCAAATGGTTTATTGTGCTCAGAAAAAGAAAAGTGAACTGTAAATTAGTCAAAGACACCTATAAGGTTTCAATTAAATATTGTTTGCCCTTGGGAGATTTCATACCTTAAATGACTTAAACCCTCTCATCAATAAATAGTGTGACTCCGGCCCTTTCCTCAAGATCACAACAAAAAGAGATAAGACATTTTTTACAAAACAATCTATGGAGAACCAGTCACCTGTGTCTTCAGCAAGCTCCTCCCCCCCACCCAAACATGACCAAAAACTCAAAAGTGTCGTTGTGGCCGAGGAGGAGATGGTGACCATGAACCTTCAGGAACAAAAGCCTCCTCAAGATATTGTGTCTGAAAGGACTATCCGTGAGAGGCCTCATTTCGTTTTAGAGGTTGAGCAAAGAGAAAGAGCTAGCAAAATCTACTACTGTAGGTTCTGCATGAAGGATTTCTCATGTTGGCAAGCTCTTGGCGGTCACCAGAACGCCCACAAAAAAGAACGAGAATTCCATAAGAAGATGAAGTTCGTCGAGGCAATGCTTTCAAAGGATACTTATCGTGGGCCTTTCAGCAGCTATGGAGGGATGTCCTCTGGGCCGTTTATGTACGGGGGAGGAGGTAGCAGCAGCAGCAGCAGACCTTACCTGTCTTCTACTGGTCAAGGAATCAAAAAAATGAACACGACCATGTTTCCGCCTCGTCACCATTCCATCCTCAACTGGAGCAATACTGCTGGATATCCTTTAACCCCTAAAAAGTGTACTTCAAATGCTTTTTCAAATGATGAGGATATTAATCTTGAACTCACTCTTGGTCCATCTAAGCCCATAGGAGACAGCATCAATAACACCACTAACCTATCGTTAGAGGGGGAAGCTACTAGAGGAACTACGAATCTGATCACTCCTGTGTGTCCTCGTGTGCCTCCATTCAATTTTGTTGCTGGAAACCCGTTTGATTCATTCCCAGGAAGCACCAATCTTTGTCATGATCAGTTTTCTTTGCAAGGGAATGGAATAGGCTCGAGTCACTCGAAAAGTCTCTTCTCAACGGGAGTGGATTCCAAAGCCATTGTGCCTCCTTTTGCTCCTCCTTATCTAACGTCCACAAATCTTTGTAATGATTTGCTTCCTTTACAAGAGAATGGTTTGGGCTCCGGTCAATCAAACAGTTTCATCTCAAAGGGGGAAAACAAAGCCATGGTGCCTGAAGATGATGATCTTGAAATAAGGTGGCTGACCAAGAAAAAGAGATCATGAAGAGAAGAGGTCGTTCGTGTTTGTTCAAAAAAAAAAAAAAAAGATTCATGTCCCTTTTACAGTTTGTTATCGATGAGGCTTATGTTTCACCTCTTTTGATTCTTCATGCAATTCTTTCTCCCTCTCCATGTTTCTTCATTGTCTTTCTCAAGTATTCTCTTTGGGTTTAGTTGATGTAATTTCGATTCATTAATCAAATCCCTTTCTTTTTTCTTTCAATTGATTGTTCTCAAATTTCAGAATATCTCATCTGACTAGCATTATTCGGCAAAAGATTTGTGAGTGGTTGTTTTATTGGATAGTTAGGGTTTTGCGTTGTTTGGTCTATATTAGCTTCTGTAATTGATAATATCATCGCGGGGATAGCTCAGTTGGGAGAGCGTCAGACTGAAGATCTGAAGGTCGCGTGTTCGATCCACGCTCACCGCATTTGTGTTTTGTTTCTTTACCTGATATTTTAGTTCCTTTGCAAAACGACACAACCTTTGAACGTATGTGTTTCACTCGGTTTATTTTAACGTATATGGCCGGTTAAGAACCAAATTCTCACGCAATTAATGTCATTTAAACTAGTTTATCAATGTATAGGTTCCTTATATACTGTATCACATATTTAAATAATGATTATACAGGATTATTCGTCTATCATAGATCTACTACACATAAATATAAAATATACAACAACACTTCTAAAAGAAAAAGAAAAATATATATTTGAAAGTGACAGAACTCTTACAAGATAAAGTACTCTCGGATATTAAGAGAACTATTTCATAACTCGGTCTGATGCTGTGAAGTATGAACAATTAGGCTTGGGCAAAATATGTGGATCCGAAGATCTTATCCAAACTCATATCTAAAATTATAAAATTTTCGACCAGGCTCCAAATATCTAAATCTAAAAACTGATATTATATTAGTAATATTTGTAATTGTAATAATGTAAATGTCATGCATCTAAAATATTCAGATTTTTAGATAATTTTAAGTATTTAAACTATTTTTTTAGTAAATTTGAGTGAAAATACTCAAAATTTTTAGATAGGTTGTGTAATTTTGAATAATTTAAATTAAATTGGATACTAAAATTTCGTGTTTTGTGAACTTTGGATAATCCAAATCCAAATCTGAAATACCCAATTCAAATCTGACCCAAACCCAAAGTTTAGAAATATTCGAACAAGTCCTATACTTCTGAAAACCCAAAAATCTAAAATATCCAATCCGAATCCGATCGTTTACCTGAATACCAAAGTCTACAGAACAATTGTGCACCTTTTTAACATTTAATAAAGATTAACCTAAACACTTAAGAGTCAGTTGAATTCACTGAGTTAAGAAAACATTTGAAAAAAACAAATCAAAAGAATAATGAATTCTTTTTTTGTATTCTTTAGATGAATTTTATTTTTTTCTGAAAACATAATTAATACTTTGTTCACGAATAAAATCATTCATAAGAGTAACACCATGCATGAACCGATATGAAAAGATTCGTAACAGGTCATAGGTTATAATATATAACACATGCTCAACAAAAATGTCATTGTCCTATTTATTAGGACCGAGAAATGTGGATCACACTGCTTTCTCTACTAACAATTTCAGTAACTTCGTTCATATTTATCAAAATTACGATGTTTATAGTTTCCGACTACCCGCGTTAGTCGGAAAGCATTTCAAACTTGGGACAAACAGTTCGAGAAAAGTCAATTCTGAAATATTACGATGTGTTTCTACCGGGGTTTATAAAAAAATATATGTTTTCTTACCGTTGTACTAAACATAAAACTAGATATTAACCCGTAATTTACCGCATGCTGAACTTTTTATTTGATGTAAGTTTGTAATAATTTTTGTTGTTGTTATGTTATTAATAATCTTTTGTGATTATAAATTCTGTTTGCTTTTATAATAACTTTGTATGTTAAGAATGTTTTTTACATAATTTATATGATGTTGTTTTAGACCATTCTTCTTGACTATTACAGTAGAAAACTTGCTCACCATAATCTTGTGAATCATCTACAAGTAGTTAAATAAATTAAGTTTTGTGGAAATTATATCTACCACTTGAAGAGTCATGATAAATCATCATCCCGTATTTTGCTTTCACTCAACCGGACTGGTACGTTCTCAATGGTTATGCATGTTTGAGTTGATCTCTGACAACTTTTTTTAGCAATAATAAAATATGTTAGTTCTGTGAATTTTTTCTAATGAGAATAACAAAACATACCTATAGATTGTGTTATTCATCGGGCTTTTCATCTTAATTATTATTATTTTTTTCACCTTCGTGTAAAAATGGGAGAGAACGAGTACGAGAGAGAACCTATAATGATGTCTTATTTGCGGGTTGGAGGGGACAAGTGCTAAGTTTGGCTGGACGAGTGAACGTTAACTAAATCGGTTCTGTCCTCAATTCCAGTTCATGCTATGAGCACCATTGCACTACCAAATTCTGTTTTGAATGACTTAGAGAAGGTCTCACGCTCTTTCCTGTGGGGAGGGACCCCTGAGAAGCGTAAACTGTACTTGCTGGGGTGGAAAAAAGTCTGTAGACCAAAGTGTGAAGGGGGTTTGGGGATTCAGTCTGCCCGGGTGATGAACAAAGCACTGTTAGCTAAAGTGGGTTGGAGGTTGTTGAATGATCGAACCAGTTTGTGGGCAAGAGTGTTACAAAGTAAATATAAGGTGTCTGATATTAGGGATTCCTCTTGGCTTACCCCGAAGAGCTCGTGGTCCTCTACCTGGAGGAGTGTGGCCTCATGTGTCACTGAGGTAATCCGTCCAGGAATGAGTTGGGCACTGGGTGATGGGAAGAGCATTCGCTTCTGGGATGACAAATGGTTGTTAAAACCCCGCTACGTGAGTGTGCTACGAGTGTGATTCCACCTGGCTCTGAATCTTTGAGGGTGTCAGATATGTGGAATAGTAGTACTGGATGGAACTGGAGGAATATTGATCCATATGTTTTAGAGCATATCGGGTTACAACTGAGAGCTGTGGTAGTTGACAGTGTTAATGGAGGGCAGGATAAGATCTCTTGGGGTGAAGATATAAATGGGCAATTCTCAGTTTGATCAGCGTACAGCTTTCTCATGCGAGATGGTACGCCAGGGCAGAATTTGAAGCTACTGTATGATCGTTTGTGGGGAGTTGTGGCTACGGAAAGGATCAAAGTTTTTATTTGGCTGGGAATACATCAAGTGGTAATGACAAATGTGGAGCGTAGGCGACGACATCTTAGCGAGAGTGGTCTTTGCCAGGTTTGCAAGAGTAGTGATGAGTCTTTACTTCACATACTACGCGACTGTCCTGCTATGTCGGGCGTGTGGTGTCGGCTTGTTCCTCGACGACGACGAGCATCCTTTTTCACGATGTCTCTGTTGGAATGGTTATATACGAACCTGGGACTGCATAATGTAACTTTTGGTAGTCCATGGGCCACGTTGTTTGTGATGACGGTGTGGTGGGGTTGGAAATGGAGATGTGGTAATGTTTTTGGGGTGCAGGGTCAGTGTCGAGATAGGGTGAAGTTTCTAAAGGAGCAGGCACAAGAGGTCTTTCAAGCGCATAGTAAATTGCGGACTGTTGAAGCGGAGATACGCAGGGAGGACAGAATGATCTCTTGGCACAAACCAGGTGTGGGTTGGATTAAGTTAAACACTGATGGGGCTTCGAGAGGAAACCCTGGTCACACGACAGCAGGAGGGGTTCTCCGGGATAGAAATGGTGTATGGTGCGGAGGTTTTTCTTTCAATATTGGCATATGTTCGGCGCTGTTAGCAGAATTGTGGGGCATATATTACGGTTTGTGTATGGCTTGAGAATGTAATATGCGATGTGTGGAGTTGGAAGTGGACTCGGAACTGGTTGTTCGTTTTCTCACGACAGGGATAAGTGCTTCTCATCCACTGTCCTTCCTAGTACGCTTGTGCTATGGCTTTATTTCAAGGGACTGGCTAATCCGTATTACTCACATCTATAGGGAAGGGAACCGTCTGGCGGATGGTTTAGCCAACTATGCATGTTCTTTACCGTTAGGTTTACAATTTTTTGATGTTTGTCCTGATTGTCTAAACGCTGAGCTATTGGCTGAGGAGACTGGAACTGCGTTTCCACGTCGTGTCCGGTTGTAAGCTGAATTTCTTTTTTGTACTTAATAAATTCTAGGAGACTTAGTCTGCTCTCTTCTACCAAAAAAATTATGTCTTATTTGCACTGATTTTTTGTTTAACGCTCATTAATATTTTTAATTAGATGATTAATTGTTTTTGATATGATCTTATTTTTGTTTGTACTACTTCTAATGATATTTCTTTGTAATTTTTTACACATTTAAATGTTAGTTTCCTATTTGTATTTCTCAATTAATAGAATAGGATACTTGGATTTATGATATAATTAGTCGTCATTACAAAAACTAATCTTAAACCGATACCTTAAATTGGAGAAATAGTCATACTTTTACTTAGAAACGAAGCAGTAAAAAAGGTTAAGTGCAATCGTTGATGGTGTCGCCGCAAAGTTCGTCCAAAGGCACACAGTCTCCAACTTGTATCTCAATAATTAATTAACATAATAGCCCCTTTATCAAGCAAGCATTTGACTTTTCACTCCTATAAATTAACAATTAACAATTCTCATCAACATCATCAAAACAAACCAACTCTCTTTCTCTAATCAAAACAAAGATGGAGATCTCAAAGACCGTTTTGCTAGTGACGGCTCTGGTGGCTGCAACTTGTTTCTTGCAAGCCAAGGCAGCTGGAGTTTATTGTAGTAACCCTTACACTCGATGTTACCGCAAGTACATTAACTGTCCAGAGGAATGCCCAAGCACAACAGCCATGAACTCCAAGAACAAAGTGTGTTACGCCGATTGCGATAGACCCACCTGCAAATCCCAATGCCGCAGTAAGCTCTGTTTTTTATTCCTTGATCATAAAGTTTCCACACATCTTTTTGTCAACTTTAGAGTAAACTATCATATTTTTTTGTGTAGTGAGGAAACCAAATTGCAACAGACCTGGATCAGCTTGTTATGACCCGAGGTTCATTGGAGGAGACGGCATTGTCTTCTACTTCCATGGAAAGAGCAATGAAGAGTTTAGCCTCGTCTCTGACTCTGACCTTCAGATCAATGGTAGGTTCATTGGTCACAGACCTGCTGGTCGTGCCAGAGACTTCACATGGATCCAAGCCCTCGGATTCCTCTTCAACTCCCACAAGTTCTCCCTCGAAGCCGCGAAAACCGCCTCATGGGACAACGAAGTCGACCACCTCAAATTCTCTTTTGATGGCCAAGATCTATCTGTCCCAGAAGAAACTCTCTCCACCTGGTTAGTATTTGTTACAAAACCTCAGTTACGTTTTTAGACTACATGTCATGGTCCATTCTTGAAACTCTATATATTTTCTTTATAATTAGGTACTCACCAAACAAGGACATCAAGATCGAGAGAGTGAGTATGAGAAACAGCGTGATCGTGACAATCAAAGACAAAGCCGAGATCATGATCAATGTGGTTCCAGTGACAAAAGAAGACGACAGAATCCATAGCTACAAAGTACCATCAGATGACTGTTTTGCACATCTTGAGGTTCAGTTCAGATTCTTTAACCTTTCACCTAAGGTAGATGGAATCTTGGGACGAACCTACAAGCCTGATTTCCAGAATCCCGCTAAGGCCGGAGTCGCTATGCCAGTCGTTGGTGGTGAAGACAGCTTCAAGACTTCTTCTCTACTCTCCAATGACTGTAAAACTTGCATCTTCTCTGATACACAAGCAGATATTGATTCAGTTAAGTCAGAGATCGCATATGCAACTTTGGATTGTACCCGTGGAGCCTCTTCTGGATACGGTATCGT
>CM043885.1:21608948-21658995 GCA_024034495.1 Camelina laxa
AGTAAGTTAAGTATCTCTGTTCATATTTAATGTGAAATTTATCTAATGATTTGAACAAATTTTAATTTTCTAAAAGTACAGTATAAAAAAAATAATTGAAGACAAACTCTTTACACATAATAAACCATAATATGATAATAATAAAACATCACCAAAACAATAATATATCAATAGCGGCATAAATGTTTGCTTTATATGTATATTCATACTACTACTATATAAGTAGTTAATACTGTATAAGTCTAAACACAAAAACATGCGTCGGAATGGCCCTGGGCATAAAAACCGTGGTGGTCGGATGATAAGTTAACGCGTAAACAACAACTATAGAAGGCAAGAACATTAAATATCGTTTTGGTACAATGATAAGAGACATGATAAGTTATAAGCCCATTCAATTGACAAACAAGGTACACTACATAACATCAATTATGAAATGTAAGAAAAAAAATGTTAATTAGAATCAAAAATCATTTTATTTGGATTTCATATGGGCTTCAAATGCCAGAAAATTTTCCATAGAGCCCAACAAAATATATAATAATATTGGGCTCAGTTATATTGACATGGTTGAGGAATTTGGTATAAATAATATACAAGCTCGTGTTCGTATGTTGGCATTATTTTTGGGCTCAAACGTAAATCAAATTAAACAATTATATTTTATTTGATATTTTTCGTTATTTACATACACAAAAAGAAAAACAAAAAAAACATTGCAAGCACTCATAGTCATTGAAAAAAGAAGATGATGAACTACCACAATCAACTACTTTTTTTGGGTGTTATTAAATTAACCACACATCAAGAACTAGTAATATAAGTCTTTATGAACCATTCGTTTTCCCAACCACAACAAGAGAATCCACGGTACGATTATTTTTGGACGGTTAACAAGTGGTACAGTAGTAACATAATTTTTAGTCCTAGGCTGATTAATTAAAATAGATTAATAATTCGATTTAATAATACAGCAGCAAAGGAGCTTTCTGTCCACATGCATGACTATGCACACTTCCACCTTTACGGTCTACATACATTTTGACCTCTTCATCTATAGTTTCATGTTATTTTCTTCTAAATTATTTAAGCCGTCCATGTGTTTATTTATCCACAATTGTTTGTATTCTTTACCTGGCTATAAATAAATTATGCAGTTCTACATTTATTATATAAAAAAAGTAATATCAGATGAATACGGTCATGTTTTTTTTTTAAAAAGTATTAAGTATTTATCAACTGAAAAAAAAAAAAGAGTATGATGAGAATGTTTATAAAGAGAACTTTTTTTTATTCCGCACGTGTTCCCTTATTCACCTAACTAACTAACAAGTCTACAAAGTACAAATTACACAACCCACCCACTTCACACGTTGTTATTTTCTAGTACATACATTATTGTATTAAACGCAAAAAAAAAAAAAGTATATAGTTTTGGTCTTTTTGATGCTCTCTAATAAAATCCTCACTAAGATACCAAAAAGATACTCACCAAGATTCTTTTTCCGATATCGTTTTACAGTACAACCTCTATAAATTAATACTCTTTAAATTAATACTCGCTATAAATTAATAAATTCTTCTGATCCCGAGTTGGGCCTGTGTAAAAAATGACACATTTCGATAAATTAATAAGATAATATTTTTTTTTGGAAATCCTATGTAAAAATATAGTCCCATCAATATCATAAATTAATAATCAAATAATATTAAAAATATATATATATATATATAAGAAAATCTAGTGAAATACTGAAATATGACTCTATTGTTGTTTGCATTCTTATTAGAGCTCATCTCTAATATCTTTCATTGTCGTCATCTCAAATCGCATCCAAAAATTACGAAGAGTTCTAAATGCGATAATTGCTTCTTTATATGTAATTGGTTCTAAAATTATTGCAATATCTTATTCGTCTTCATCATTACCATGAATGATACTAGTAGAAATTTCTTCTAAGGTCTAAATTGCTAACATCTATCATTTTTACTTAAACTTTAAACTTAGCAATTACAATAGACAAGATTATAAATTAAGAAAATTCTTTAAAAATATGAATGATAACAGAAGTATCTTATTTTGTAATACATAATTTTTAAAATTATGAAAATTAAAAATCTCTTCACAAATTAATATTTTATTAATTTATCGATAAATTAATAATTATTAATTTATCGATAAATTAAAACCTCTATAAATTAATAAAATTTCATGGTCCCGACCTTATTAATTTATAGAGGTTCTACTGTATTAGAAAAAGCGTCGAAATAGCTCAATGTCGTATGATATATATCAAGTAATGTATTACACTTCTTCAATTAGTGGTACGTTTGCCACCCACACAAAAATAATCTATAAAATCTAGTAAAGAAGAGACGATGGAAAAAAAAAAGAGTATAGTTTGAGGATTTATTTTTTAAAAATCAACGTTTGTTTTTAGGAGAAAAGTGTAGAAAGTTTATTAATTTTAATCCATGAGAAAAAGTTAAATTTTACTATTATTTTAATAAAATGACAAAACAAAAGCCACAAAAGAAGTATGGAAAGTAAAAAATTAAAATAATAATTAATAATATTTGCAAATAATAAGGTTGGAAACAAAGGAAAGGAGATGATGCAGTGGAGAGAGAGGAGAGCATGTGAAGAAAAACAAGAAGCTTTTTTTTGATATATCTCCTCCTCCTCCTTTGTCTCCGATAGATTTCGCCGGCGATGGCGGTGGAATCCTTAGAAACGGAGATTGACACGGCGGTGCGTGTGGTTCACCTCGCTTCTTCTCTCTGTGTTAAAGTTCAAGAGAAGCTTCATCTTCCTAACGGTGGCCACGTCAAGTCTAAAGACGATGATTCCCCTGTCACCGTCGCAGGTTCGATTTCTCTTTTCTATCTTTCTTTATTTCTCTGATTGTGTTTTATCTTTTAAGGTTTTTTTTTTTTTTTTTCGCTCTTGTAAATTTCGAATTGTAATGATCTTTTATGTTTGTTAATTGAATTGTATTGCAATTCCGAGATCTGTTTAGGTTTAGAATAGATAATTTTGGATTGTAATTGTGATATAGGATTGTGTCAATGACTCAATGTTTGGTGTTATGAATTGAGGTTAAAATCGAATAATCATAGTTGTAGATGTAAGTAAGCTCTGTTACAGTGCTAATCGTTAGTATTACAGAACCGTGTAACTTCTCTGTATTTGTACTAAATTGTACATGTTTTAGTTTAAGAATGTTGTAGATGTAAGTAAGCTCTGTTACAGGCTAATTGGAGTCTCTGCATTGATGTAGATAATTTACTTATGTGGTTTCATTTAAAAACAGATTTTGGTGTTCAAGCAATTGTGAGTTGGGTTTTAGCTGAAGTGTTTGGTGATCAAAACCTTTCGATTGTCGCTGAAGAAGACACGGAGGCTCTCTCAGAGGCTAGTTCTTTAGGACTATTAGGAGCTGTCTCGAACGCGGTTAACGAAGCGTTGTCTGAAGCTCCCAAATACGGGCTTCCGAAGCCAGTTAAACCATTGGGTTCGAGTGAGATTCTCAAGGCTATTAGTAGATGTAACTCTGTTGGAGGTCCTAAGGGAAGGCATTGGGTGCTTGATCCTGTCGATGGGACGTTAGGATTTGTTCGTGGTGATCAGTACGCCGTTGCTTTAGCTTTGATAGAGAATGGTAAAGTTCTGTTAGGGGTTCTTGGATGTCCTAATTATCCGGTTAAGAAAGAATGTTTGAGTAATGGTGGCAACCAAGCTATGAAGACGAAATCTGTAGCTGGATCGATATCGAAAGGATGTGTCATGTATGCTAAGAAGGGAAGTGGTCAAGCGTGGATGCAACCGTTAATAGCTGGAGGGTTCCCTGAATCTGCAACACTACTTAAAGTTTCTTCAGTCGATGATCCGGTTTTAGCTACGGTTTGTGAGCCAGTTGAGAGAGCAAACTCAAACCACTTGTTCACTGCGGGACTTGCCAATAGCATGGGAGTTAGAAAACAGCCATTGAGAGTGTATAGCATGGTGAAATACGCAGCGATTGCGCGTGGAGACGCTGAAGTGTTTATGAAGTTTGCACAGTCTAGTTACAAAGAGAAGATATGGGATCACGCAGCTGGAGTTGTTATTGTGGAAGAAGCTGGTGGTGTGGTGACTGATGCGGGAGGGAGAAACTTAGACTTCTCGAAAGGTGTATACTTGGAAGGTCTTGACCGAGGAATCATCGCGTGTTCTGGTCAAGTTTTACATGAGAAGATCATAGGTGCTGTTTATGCTAGTTGGGAATCTTCCAGTCTCTGAAAAAAAGCTTTATCCATAATCCTCACTTGGTGCAGTATCATCGAGCCAACGTCTTAAAAGTAAAAAGGTAAAAAAAAAAAAAAAAAAAAAAAAATTGTTATAGCTATTTTGATTGCAAATTTGTGGATTGCTAGTGTTCATCTAAAGATTTAGACGAATTCCGGTTTTGAATCGGTTTATGTTTTCCGGTTTAGGGGAGGAAGGGGCCATGCGGTAAACCACGATTTACAGTGTGGAGAAGTAAATAGTCGAGTAATAAAGCTGCTTTCACGTACCTTAATGCCCTTTAAAGGATGATATATAAATTATTTTTATCTTCGTCCTGTAATTTTTCTCCTCTTCGAAACGCCGATTATGCATGTTGTTTTATGACAAAACAAATTACTAAACAGACTCTACTTCATGATATTTCAATGGTAGATGAACCCAAATTGTCTCTCAAATTAAAGATTTAGAGATTATCATTAGGTTAGAATTAGATTGGTAATGGTCCATTTATGGGCTAATAAATTGTGTTTATTGGGCCGACACGATCGGGTTCTGACCATTTTTGTGTTTTTTGGGGACCTTTTCCTCTCTATGATTCGTTTTTATTGGCATGGTAATTATTCAACCAGACCACATTAAAATGCGTTGAACTCGGTTTAGCCGACATGTTTGGCACCCTAATGAGTAATGAAAATAGCTTCAGTCAGTTTTTATGCGTTAGTCTAAAGATTAAAAAGTAAAAAAGTTTGATTCTGCCGACAATTTCTTGGATTTGGTGCTGTTTAAAAGATTTTCTTCTTTGATTTTAATCAAATTCCAACCTTCAAATAGGCTTTTTCTCACACATTTATTGAACAATTTATCATTATCATTCACTACATCGTGTCTTCATCTTTGTAAGTACATAATTACTGATAATAATTCAGTTCTACTACTAATAGAGGAGGGCCAAAGTGTCAGTAATGATCCATGAATGGTTAGTTGATAAACATCTCTTTCGTATGAATTCAATTTTTTTTCGTTTCTTTCTTTTCTTTCAATTTATATTTAATTTTGTAAGATTCTAATTTTTTTTGAATAGTAATTGTAATATATAATGTAATCAAAGATTAGCTTAAGTAACAATTGGTAAGAAAGTATCATAAAGTAGCAAATGACAAGGATAGTTTCACTATCATATACAGTTCACTACCTACCTATGTCAAAAAGAGAGTCTCATATACAGTAATTACCTTCAAAGTTAAAAAGAAAAAACAATAGTTAACTTTTCATATGAACATTTGTCTGTGATCTTTTTTTCTTGCTCTTTATTTTGAAGTAACAGAATTTTAAAAAAATTGAAGATTGGTTTCCATCTAAAATTATATATTAAGATTTTGGTTATTGTTTGCCCAAAAAAAAAAAGATTTTGGTTATTTTGTTGACAGTACACATGTAATTTGCTTGCCGACGAAACCATAATAATATATGTTGCAACATATTTGATTTATACATCTATCTATATCTTTGAATTTAATAATTTTGACAAAATTGGACGCACCAGATACATGTTCAATTTTAATAAATAAAATTATGGCATGTGTCTTCCCATATTTTTAAACATCCAACTATATAGCACATGTACAAGGAATTCAGAATTCGAGTTATACCAATACCACAGGTCCACAACCATAGTTGTTTTTTGTTTTTAACAGCTACCGTCCATAACCAACCATACTTAAACACGATATATTCAAATATAACTTTGACACTTCTCCCATTGATTTGTTACCGATGATCATTAGAAATTTAGAATACAAAAAAAAAAGGACAGATTGACAAAACGAATTATAACAATCCAATTTACATAGATAAATTTTATAAATGTGATAAATTAATTTCTAAGAAAGGAAAAAAAATGATAATAAATTCCATGTGCCTAATCAAGTGTCGGAGTCAGATTCCGACCTATCTGAAAGACCTTTGCATGTGCCTACTTCATTCACTAGCACCACAAAATTCAACTCTCTCTTTTACTTTCCTCCCTTTCTAATAAAGGATAATGGTTCTAAATTTTATAGACATGAAAGTTCATATAAGTTCAATCACATAATTGAACTTATGTGACATATTTCAAAGTTTTAGTAGTGATATTTAGGTGGGAATTCTCCATTCTGGTTTAAATTATAGATTGATTGCACCTAGCTATAATTTCTTTTATTAGAGAATATATGAATTTTTTTTTAAAAATATATTTCGAATTAAGGTATGAAAATCAATTATACAGTATAACTACTAGAATTATATTAGTATAGGAGTTTTTTGAAAAATTAAAAAGTTGAATATAAAATATAAAATATTAATAGAGTAACAGAACAATAAAGAAGAAAGTTAACATTAACTAATAAGAATAAAATAGGCAAACATAATGAATAAAGGAGAATTTTTGTTGAAATTATGAATCCTATGTTTTTTTTTATAATCTTAAACGATATTTGAAGAGAGTCTAATCATCATGACTCATCATGATTAAGGGAAACATAACAAGATTAAATATCTTCTAATAACGACAAAAACAACACAAAAGGAGAGAAAGTTAAATGTTAAAGGGAGAACTTTTAAAATTTCAAATTCATATGAAAGCAAAATACATGAAAGAGTGATAACTCACCAAACAAACAAATTTCAATTTTTATTCTTTACATGAAATAGTGGTCACTCACCAAACAAACAACCTAAAAAAATTAGATAAAATGCCATAAATAATACGAAATTAATTTATTATTACTAGGAACGGTTACACATTCAAAATTTGTGTGTGTTTGACTGTTGAAATCCAAATAACCAAACACATACACACATTATACAAATGTTTTATGCATGACACACTATGTGACAGTAATAAATAGAGAAAACTCCACATGAGAAATAAACGTTACTACTCATCATTACATATATAAATGTTACGTCTCTCCCTCTATACATTTTTTTATAAGCTTCACTGTGATTTAGATTCTGTCAGAGTCTCTCTCTCTCTCTCTTTCTCGTTCACCATCTTTCTCATGTTTCATTGATCTTTCAAACCCAAGCTTTTGTAACCATACTTGATACTCTGTTTCTTCATTCACTCTGATCTTAATGGGGAAGACGATTACTGGGACGAGAGACTGGGCTCAGATCTACGCTATCTACGGGATCGAGCAGAAACACACACTCTTGTTCCTCGTACTCAACGCGGTTGCTTTCTCTGTGCTCTCCGCCGTGTTTTTCATCTACTTCAACCCGATCTGCGTCTTTGTAGAGTCGTTCCTCTTCTTCCCTAACGCCGCCGCGGCTAGATTCTCAGCCGGGTTTTTTGGAGCCGTGACGGCGCTTTCCGCCGTGTGTTTGTTTTACGCCGCGGCGAATTTTTTTTACTCTGCCGTGCCGCTAAGGTACGAGATGGCTCAGAGGATGGTTGGATCTGTTGGAGATTGGTCGAGTGTGAAGACGGCGCTTGATTTGGGATGTGGTCGTGGTGTTTTGCTTAATGCGGTGGCGACGCAGCTTAAGAAAACTGGTAGTTCGGGTCGGGTCGTTGGGTTGGATCGGTCCATGAGTACTACTCTCTCTACTCTTCGTACTGCTCACATCGAAGGTTCGTGAGTTTATTTTTATTTTTTGTTTGGTTGACTTTTTGACTTTGTCTTTTTACGTTACAAAAAAGTCGTTTCTCGTTGACCAATATATTATTATTTTGTAGTTTTATGACTAAATTTGCGGTGATTAACAGTTTTTTAGTAATTATTACATACTGTATGTGATTATATTGATAATACATATATAAATAACTTATTTATTTAGTGAAAATTTGTGAATTAATTACAAGAATAGAGCATTCTAAATATCAAGAATATTGGATTAGAATCAAATCTAAACTTTGTTGTAATTGGAACATGTACAAGGCGATGATCAATTGCATTCTAATACTGAATTTGAGTCCTTATAAACTCATAACAAAAGTTTGAGCTTTGGAACCGTCGATTTAGTGTTATTGTTAAACATGTCATTACTTTTTTGAGTAGATCCAGGTTTTGTATGATTGATATATTTTAACTTTAGAAAGAAATAGTTTCCGGTCTCTGTCTTGATTTTGGTTAAGTATCTGAAAATAGTTCCAAAAATATATATTTTTATTTTTGTCATTTGATTACAAAATTTTGATGTCGTTATTCATTATTCTATTCAACAATCAAGTTGTGTTTATTTAGTGTATTGATTAACTTAATATGTATAGGAGTACAAGAGTACGTGACTTGCCGTGAAGCAGACGTAAGACGGCTTCCGTTTAGTGATAATTACTTCGACGTGGTGGTCTCCGCCGTGTTTCTCCATACAGTCGGTAAAGAATACGGTCAGAAGACGGTGGAGGCGGCGGCAGAGAGGACGAGAGTTCTCGGAGAAGCTGTGAGAGTGCTGAAACCCGGCGGAGTTGGAGTGGTGTGGGACTTAGTGCACGTTCCTGAGTATGTTCGGCGGTTACAAGAGCTGAGGATGGAGGAGATTAGGGTTTCGAAGCGAGTCACTGCGTTTATGGTTAAGAGCCATATGGTTTCGTTTAAGAAACCTAGTCAGCATTTTGTTGGTTCTGGCGAAGTACGTTTAGATTGGAGATGTTGAATGACGTGAAATTAGAAAATCATTATATAAAATCATATTTTTTTTAATCAGTCAATCCAAGCAGTCATATAATATAAGAGATTTTCATCAATCGGCATAGAGTATACATACTTTTACTAATTAAATCGGTCTTATATTGTCATATTGATTTAGAAACATATATTAACATATCGATTATGATTATGAAACTTAGCTTAGCTGCAAACAACTTGTACCTAAATTTTTCTGTTCAAACAATTGTACAATTTAATGCGAAACTAATCATAGTTTGATTGAACTAACACCAACCGTTCATAAGAAATTTAACAATTATTGTTTTCTTTCATATTTTAAGTGACGGTTGTAGACTTGTAGTTAAATGATCATTGGTATTGGTTTGTTCTATGAAAAATATGTATTGGTGTTGGTTTATTCCCTATGGAATACGATTTGAATGTGATGGAAGCTAGCTTAGAAAATTAGGTTTGGATATTAATGCACTATTTAGCTATACCAAATATAGACAGTTGATTATGTGGAAGCCTTTTTTCGTTTGCTTCAAAACGAAGTGATAGTTACTTTAGTTGGGGCGTTTGTCTATTTGGGCCTTTGTGCATTCAAATTGGGCATTTTTGTCCGTCCTTCTAGAATTAGGCTTTTTCGTTCGGTGAAATGACGACTATACCCTAAGCCTTTGTAGTTTTTTTCTTTCTGGCTTCGTTATCTCGTCTCTCTCGCCTCATCCAACATCAGACAAATAATTTCAGATCATCTTTTGTAGCTTTACCTATACTTTTACAGAATATAAGTTTTTCCCAGCCTTTGTTCCATCTATATCTTCTTTCTATTGCAACTCTCTCTTTCCTGCAACTCTCTCTCTCCTGCAACTCTCTCTCTCTCTCTCTCACAATTTTCTCTCTCTCGCAATTCTCTCTCTCTCACTTTGTATATGAACGACGACTATGAAGGTGATGAATTGCAAATCATAAACATTGTAATCTTCACATTTGGTTTAGATTTGAAGATGAATTGGAGGTTTTTATTTACTTTGTAAACAATAACATCAAAAATTTGAGGTTGAACAAAAAAAATTGAGATGAAAATAATTTTTTAATTGATTCAATCATTGTTTAAAATTAGAGCTATTGGGTTCACTATACATTATCTTCTTACGGTTTAGATTCCTTTATTCAAAGAAAAATCAATTGAATCTGTTGGATTTATGAGATGAGATGTTGTTGGTGGTGGAAATGTTTATTGAGTCGGCGGCGGTGAAGGAGAGGGGGTGGTGATTAAGATTTCAGAAGAAGAAGGGGTATAGTCGTCATTTCACCGAATAAAAAAGCCTAATTCTAGAAAGACAAAAATGCTCAATTTAAAATTTCTGGTGGTACAAAGGCCCAAATAGACAAACGCCCCCACAAATAACTCTACTTTAATTAGTACATAGTGTAACTGTCACTATGTTCTTTTATTTGTTCTCATTCAATTAACTTATGAATAAATCTTTAGATTACATATTCCCTCTAATACGATTAACAGTAGATTTTTCTTTTTCTTTCAAAACTCAAAAGTATAATAACCTGACCCTATTATTCTATGAACATAGTCTTTTATAGATCCTACATAATAACTAGTAAGACTTTTTTAACAGAGTGACAAATCTAAAGGAAATGAAAGAGTTAATTAAGAAAAATTGGGTCTACAAAATTAAATGCTGTGAGGGGGAGCTAAAATTCAGGTGTGGGGGCATTTCCTTTTCACTGTCTCATCCTCTTTAGTCTTTTGTCTTCCACTCTTCTTTCGTCTTCTAATTTTTACCCAATAGTAGTGTTTGAAACGACATATGGTACTCTTTTGAAGTTTTTAACTATTCTATTCTTTTGGTCTATATATATCATATATACTATATTTGTTTTTGGTTTTTTTTTTTTGGATAAATTTGTTAAATGGATCACTTAATTAGTTCGTTTCTAGAGGAAAATAAACATATTTTCATATCAAAATGCCAAGTTTGAGTCTAAAGTTCTCAACTAAACCTATAAGTTTTTTTTTTTTTTGACAAACCAACTAAACCTATAAGTTATGTTACAAGAAAATGTATTTGAGAATTCCAATGCCACAACACAGTTACCTGAACCTGTATTGCTAAGCTAGAAATAAAAATGGCTAATTCTTTAAATTTTCTAATTTTGTTTTTCAGAAAAAGAAGACCATCTTTGTTCATGACGAGTCGTTACTCAACAATTTACAAATTTATTTGTAGAGTAAATTACGACTCAACTTATTTATTTTCTTTTTGTTTTACTCATCAGTTTCGTTTAGAAGGGGGTATTGGATTTAGTATTTTGAGAGATTTGGTGGATTTTTAGTTTTTGAGAGACTTTGAAAGAAATCTAACGATTTACTGGAATTTTAGAAGATTTTTTAGATTTAATAACTAAATATTAGTGATAATTCTATGAGTTTTGTAAGGAGATTTTGAAGAATTTGTTATGGGTCAAAGAGATTTTTGGAATCGTTTTCCTCCACAACATTCTTTATTCACTTTTTGATGGCTCTCTTTCATGAGTTGTTCTTTAACCCGCAGAATCAAAAACAGAAGAGGAATCAAAAAAATAATAACAAGTGTTTAGATTGAGTATGAGGGAGGAGACATGTTGATTGCATCCACCAGGTAAATCCCAGTCACCAAGCATATATATAGAAATCTTTCGGCTATAGCCATTGTTCTATATAAGATAAGATCTAATGATCTAATCACACTTTAAATTCGTAATCACACAACAACGATTAACGGTTTTGACTCTTTTATGTTTTGAATAATATAATATGTTTCAAAAAAAATCCCCAGGTAAGGAGATTCATTGTTCTTAAGGGAGACGCAATTAAGAGCGAGAGAATGATATTTTAATAGATTATACATGTTTATGTATATTATCGTTTATGGTATATTTCAGATTTGTGTATATTGTATAGTTTCCATTTAGTTAGAACTAGAACTTGGGCTCTAAGTCCTGTAAAACCGTATATATACTTGATCCCTTGAGATCTAATAAGACACAAAAACCTTTTCCATCAATCGATTCTTTATTTATCATGGTAGCAGAGCAGGACTCGATTTCTTGATTCTTAGTGTTCATCTTTAATTTACCAGCTTTAATTTCTTTTGACTCTGTTTCAAGTTTCTGTAACGATGGCTGAAGAAAACAAAACGATGGTTCATGCGAAATCGACGACGACGGAGATTCAACGACGAACGATATCTCCTTACGACTTGACCTCCAACGACAATCCTGGCAGTATCATATCTCGTCCTTTGCTGCGAGGAGACAATTATGAAGAGTGGGCCGTGAACCTGGAAACTGCTCTTTATTCTCGGAAGAAGTTTGGATTTTTTGATGGATCGATCAAGGCTCCAAGCGAAGGAACACAAGACTATGAGGATTGGAAGCCTATCAATGCACTCATAGTCTCGTGGATCAAGATGACGATCGAACCGAAATTGTTGTCCAACATATCTCATAAGCCAATTGCCAGAGATCTGTGGAAACACATCCGAAAGCGGTACCGTGTGACGAACAGACCAAGGATTCAGCAGCTGCGCAAAGATCTCGCCAATTGTCAACAAGCAGGACTTAGTATCGAGACATACTATGGAAAGCTTACAAAATTGTGGGATTGTATGAACTGTTATCGACCTCCGCTGACATGCACGTGTGGAAATTGCACTTGTAACTTCAGCACCGAAGACGAAAAGAGAAGGGAAGAAGACAAGGTTCACGATTTTCTGATGGGACTTGATGAAGAAGTTTATGGGATGGTGAGATCGAACTTACTCTCTCAAGAACCTTTGCCAAGCTTGGAGTATGCTTATTTGAAAGTAACGCAAGACGAAGACACACGTTCTAAGAAGAAATATCATGAAGATAAGCCTGAAAACATGGTGTTTGTGGCACAACAAACACAACGACCTCGGTTCCGATATGATGACAGAGAAACAAACGTGGTGTGTTCGAACTGCGGGCGAACTGGACATCGTGCTGAAACGTGTTTTCAGATACTTGGTTTTCCGGAATGGTGGGGCGATAGACCAAGGAACCGTGTCGGACGCGGAAGGGGAACTCCATCTTCTGGAAGTGGTACCCGAGGTCGAGGGGGAGCGGCACGTGTAAACGTGGCTCGTCTGGTTGAAAAACCTGAGGTGGGTGTAGCTAATGTGGCTCTTACTGATGCGGATAGAGATGCGGTTGTTGGGCTAACTGACGAACAGTGGCTCAGTGTGAAACGTGTGATGAGTGCCTCAAGTGGTGGTTCAAGTGAGCAAATGTCAGGTAAGACAATCTCACCTTCTTGGATTTTAGATTCAGGGGCTACACACCATTTGACATGTAAGAAAGGAATTCTTAGCAATTTAAGGAAATCCTCCCCTACTCAAATTATACTGGCTGATGGTAGGGTAGTGACAAGCGAAACAGTTGGTACGGTGGTGTTAAGTTCACACCTTAGTTTGATTGAAGTCTTCTACATCGAGGATTTGGGTTTTGATTTGATATCAGTAACACAACTGATGGAAGAAAATAATGGTGTGATACAAATGTCTGTTCCGTTTTGTGTTCTCCAGGACCGCACTACGAGGATGCTGATTGGCATAGGTAAACCAGTTGGTGGCTTAGTCTATTTTCGGAACGTGGAGGTTGTTGCAGCTGCAAAGCGCTTTCCAGATCAGTCTTTGGAGTTGTGGCATCGGCGGTTG
Organism: Camelina laxa; assembly: GCA_024034495.1. Lineage (NCBI taxonomy): Eukaryota > Viridiplantae > Streptophyta > Magnoliopsida > Brassicales > Brassicaceae > Camelina > Camelina laxa. The sequence continues at coordinate 21,622,592 of CM043885.1, forward strand.
GGGCATCCATCACCGAAGATAGTTGAGTTGATTGCGGATTTCAGTTTTACTAGTAGTAGTGATTTTATGAATAAGGCGTGTGAGACATGTATTCAGGCCAAACAAACTCGTTGTCCTTTCCCTTTAAGTATCAATAAGACTTCCAAGATTTTTGAGATGATTCACTGTGACATATGGGGACCATACAGAGTTCCATCCTTTTCAGGAGCAAGATACTTTCTTACTATCGTAGATGATTTTCACGTGGAACTTGGGTTTACTTGATGAATGCGAAAAGTGAGACACCGACAAAACTTCGTTATTTTCTTGCTCTTGTAGAACGACAATTTGGGAAGCACATTCGAACAATTCGAAGTGACAATGGAAGTGAATTCTTGTCATTAACATCATTTTTTCTCGAAAAAGGAATTCATCATGAGACGTCTTGTGTAGGAACGCCACAACAGAATGGTAGAGTGGAACGAAAGCATCGTCACTTGCTTAATGTGGCTAGAGCAGTCATGTTTGACGGTCATTTACCTGTCGAATTTTGGGGAGAGTGTGCCCTCGCTGCAGCATATCTTATTAATAGGACACCGTCACAAGTTTTACATGGGAAGACTCCATATGAAGTTCTATATGGTGAGAAACCGTCATATGATCATCTTCGAGTTGTGGGTTGCTTGTGCTACATTCATAATCAAGATCACAGAGGAGATAAATTCGCAAGTCGTAGTCGAAAATGTGTGTTTGTTGGTTATCCTCATGGGAAGAAAGGGTGGAGAGTTTTCGATCTTGAAAAGGAAATATTTTGTGTCTCTCGTGACGTTATTTTCCGTGAAGATACGTTCCCTTTTCATGACATCGAGTCTCCACAACTTGTGTTGGACGATAGCTTTCCTCTGTTGCCCATTCGTTCTACGGAAATAGCGAACTCATCATCGGCTTCTCCCGACTCTGACCTACAACTACCGTTGCAGTCTCGACAACCTGCAGTCCCTGTTGTAGTCTCGACTACTGAAACCTCTGTTCAACCAGAATTGATCGATCCCGACGGAGACCATCACGAAACAGAGACACTAGAGAGCACTAGTGTTATCACTGCTGCTCCTGTACCCGACTTGGAAGATGCACCGATTGCTCTTCGTAAAGAAGTAAGAAAACGAGATGCTCCGAAATACCTTGCTGATTACGATACAACCTTGGTTTGTGATGGCTCCACTTGTTTGTATCCCATTTCAGATGTCATGACCAATGATAAGTTCTCTACCAGTCACAAAGTTTTTCTTGCTGCTATAACAAGTGCGAAAGAACCGAAGAACTTTGCTGAAGCTATGAAGGATAAACGTTGGACGAAGGCAGTAGGTAACGAAATCGGTTCACTAGAAGAAAATGAGACTTGGACACTTGAAGACTTGCCTGAAGGAAAACAGGCAATTGGCTGTCAATGGGTCTTTCGCATAAAACATAAGTCGGACGGTTCGATAGAAAGGTATAAGGCACGGTTGGTGATCTTGGGGAATCGAGAAATCGAAGGGGTAGATTATGGAGAAACTTTTGCTCATGTTGTAAAGATGACCACATGTTTATGTATATTATCGTTTATGGTATATTTCAGATTTGTGTATATTGTATAGTTTCCATTTAGTTAGAACTAGAACTTGGGCTCTAAGTCTTGTAAAACCGTATATATACTTGATCCCTTGAGATCTAATAAGACACAGAAACCTTTTCCATCAATCGATTCTTTATTTATCATATTTGAAGAAGAAGTGTGAAAGATATACAATTGATTGAATAATCCAAATCTGGGTTGAATATGAAACTTAAAAGAGAATCCCTCCTCCATAGAAGCTTTATTCTCGTAAAGTGAAGAAAGACAAAATAAAATTGGGTTTTTTCATTTTTTTTTTTTTGACGAAAGGAACATGAGAGTATTTGTTAAATCCTTCAAAATAACACCTTGAGAGGTGAGATTTGTTAGTTTATAATTTTCAAGTAAAAATGCATCCAAAATCTCTCAGAGTCAGTTTTTAGTAGTATTTTAAAAAGTATTTGTTAAGTTTGAATAACAATAGATTTGATATAATTTTTACAAATCATTGATTGAATAACAAGAGAATGTGAATTATTTTAAATGATTTTATGTAAATTCCAAATTGAATAACATGGTATTTATGAAGAGATTTTAAAATCACAATTTGAATAACACTTGATTTTTAAAACAGTCTGAAATCGTAGTTCAATAAAAAACCCTTAGTGTATGTGATGAATACTCTGTTTGTGTTACTTACGTTTTGACTCTTTTAGTTTATGTCTTGCTGCAAAAAAAAAAAAAAAAAAATTCTGTCTTCCTCACTGCCTCACTATTTGCTTCAAATTATCATATTTAACTATGATTTTATTTCCCCCAAATGATTTTAGGTTCCTAGGAAGATCAAATGTCTGAGTAAATTGTTCTAGTTTATTTTTAACAGTTAGTGAAATGATATTATTATGAACAATGCTAGTTGTATGTATCTTTTTTTTTTTTTTTTTTGTCAACCTCACATTAAATAATTAAAATAAAACGCCCCGATTGGTTGTCCAAACTGGGGGAAAGGTGTTTACAAAGGATGATTCTGAAACTAAAACTCTAGAAGAACGAGCTAAACAATCAGCCTTCACATTGGACGTCCTTGAGATCTTGATAAGGGAGAAAGAAGGCATTGAAGTATTAAGCACCTGAAACTCCTCCAGGAGCGTTGAGAAAGCTGGCCATTCCTCCGGAGCTTGCACCATTGCTAGTAACTCTGCAGAATCCGTCTCGAATCGCCGGCAGTCAATCCTTCTGGCACAGATACACTCCATCGCCCATAATAATGCTTCCAGTTCTGAGTGAAGTGAAGATAAACTACGTCGATGACATTTGGCACCCATTACCAAAGTGTGATTCTCACCATCACCACACCACCATCCTAATCCTGAATGAGGCTCGTGGCTTTCCATGAGCCATCCACCTCGACAGTGAATAGTCGACTCAAGCGTAATCGTGGAATCTGGCGGAGCGAGATTGACCCTGTGGTTAATTGGGATTCCTTCCACCACAATTGCTCCCGTAAAGCCTGATTAATAATAATCATTGGCTCGATTGTAGTCCTTGAAAACCTTGTTATTCCTATCCTTCCATAGAAACCATGCCAACCATGGGATCGAGCTATGAGTAGTGCCCAAAGCCATATGAGCTAGACCTTTGCCATATATAAAATCTAAATTCGAATAGATTGAACCAACCAGAAATTTGTCCCTATCAGCTCCAACAAAAATCCTCCCCCAAACCTGACGTGAATGGGAACACTCAAATAAGGTATGATTAATAGACTCTTCCTCCAATTCACATCTCTTGCATAGTGTGTCACAATTAACTCCCCGGGAGGCTAAACGCATTGTCACCGGAAGGGTACCCGAGGCAATCTGCCAGAAAAAATGTTTGATTTTAGGTGATACCGGGAGGTCCCATGCCTTAGCCTTCAGGGCATTAACAGTGTTACCAATTAGTTGTATGTATCTTATATTTCAGATTTTGGTGATTAATAAAGTCGGAAGGTTATTAAAATCTCATTACATAGAATAATATATTGCTTTTTGTGAGAATGTTCCCCCTCCATGGGTACACGGCTATGCATCACAATCCTTTAGGTAAGCTTTTGGAGTTTCAGTTTACTCATTGCATATAGTTTTTTTTTTTTTTTGTTCTTCAATCAACTATTTATTGACTGGCTATAACCTAAAGTCAATCAAGATATGATATAATACCAGTGTTCAAGAAAGCGCTAAGCGGTATCTGGGCGGTGACCCAACGCCTAGCGTCTAAAACGCTTGGTCGGAGCCTAGACAGTTTTTAGGCGGTTTAGGTTACATTATATATATATAATTATGTAAAAATATATGTTATAAAAATAAAAAATTATAAATTATAAACAAAAATAAGAAAAATACATTTATTTAAGTTATATTAACAACATATAAATGTTTATAATTACGTATAAACATATAAAAGTTAATAATTTAAATATATTTAGTTAAAAAACAAAAATAAATATTAAAATAAAATTTATGTAATTTTAAGCGGTTTAGGCGGTCATCTAGGCGTCTGCTGAGCGCCTAGCGCCTAGACGGCGCCTAGGCGACCGCTTAGACCGCTTTTTTGAACACTGTATAATACTAGTTATTTAAATTAACACAAAATCATATCAAATTCGAGATATCAAACTAACACACTCACACTCAATTGTATAATGGAATGACACACAATTTCTTGATTTCCGTAAAGAAAATTGATTTGCAGATCAGTTCTCTATTTAAGTTAAGCTTGAAGATTTTAATGAGACAAAATATTCACTTTCCAGTGACTTGTAATACAAGGTAAGCATGATTAGTCCAAAGTTGAACATGTAGTAGTCGTTATTATTAATGATGATAACGCTAAATGTGTCAAATATGAGTGAATAGAGTGTGGATTGTATATATATAACTCAAAAATAGATTTTTCTTCAAACAAACAACATTTGTACTTTCAAATGTGAATCAACAGTCGTTATGAGAATTTTCAAATATGTAAGTATTTTAGACTATATTTTAATAATAAATAAAAAGACTATATTTTACTGAATAATTCAAAATTATTTGTAAGTACTTCTAGTTCAGAAAACATGTCATCAACGAACGTAACTAGATATAAGATATATGTATCATAATAGAAAAGAAAAAAAAAAAACAGATAAGTTCTTATTAACTGATTAAACAATTTGAAATAGAGAGATTTCAAAATTTTTAATTAATGTTTCAATTTGACTTTTTTTGTTTGTTTTTTTTTTTGTAAATATGAACTTGATTTCCAAGAGAAATTTTTACTAATTAAAAATCGACATATGTCTTCTATACTCATTACATCTACAACAAAAGCAAATTAGTTGTACAAAGCTACTTGTCGGACTCTTGTTCTTTGCAGAAACAAATTAAGCTATGTCACCTTATGAGCCATATTTTGTATGCACTCTCCTTGTCTGCATTGGGCTAAAGAAAGGAATGGTTTTGAAAGCCTTAAATTTTTCGGTATGTTTTTAACTTTGGATCGTTTTATTATTGTTCAGACATACATGTCACATAACATGATTCGGGAAAAATGTTTGAATGTGTGTTAAGAAGTAAAGGTTTTGATCCGGAAAAAATGACTAAAAAAACATGAACTTTCAAATTTAGTACTGAAAAACATCAATTTTGGAAATATCATTTAAATTCTAATTTTTTTTGTTGATGAGAGGTGCCATCGCCTGCTCAAACGAAAGCTCCGGCAAAGGTGAAAGCTCCGGCAGCGGCAGAAGCAATCCGTAAGTAATATATAAAGAGAACAAAAAAAGTTAATATTTTTTTCATTTTAGCATGTTTTACCTAAATCTTTTATTTTATTTGGACAGCTCGGACGAAAGCTCTGACAGCGGCAGAAGCAACCCGTAAGTAATATATAAAGAGAACAAAAAAAGTTGATATTTTTTCATTTTAACATGTTTTACCTAAAGCTTCTCTTTTATTTGGACAGCTCCGACGAAAGCTCCGACTCCGACTAAAGCTCTGACAGCAGCAGAAGCAAGCTCCGACTAATTAACACGATTAGGGTATACATTATCTATAAATCAAATGTTAATTTTTCTATATATTAATAGAGAAATATTTTGTTGAAAATGCTGATGTGTCATCGCCAGAGCGATTTGGAAATTTAATTGCAGTTACGCATGTCAAGATAAACATATTTACAAAATCAAGCCTTTTGATTTATTAAATGTGCCATTAAAATATATAAGTAAATATTTATTTTATTGTTATTTACATAAATATCCCATTGGAATATATAAGGTAATATTTATTTCTATTAGTATGTATCCTCCCCAATCTTTCCACCTTTTTTGAGCTTTTAAAACTGAAAGACTTAAAACCATAAAATATAGTTAAATATTTAATTATTAATTTCATAACATCTTTAATTATAAGTAAATTACATTCACAAACTATTAAAAACTTATTCATTTATTAAACGTTTTGAAATGCAAAATTTAATCTCCGATTTTAAAAAGAAATATGATGACTATTCACGTATATTTAAAAAATTAATTATCACAATAATCTTAAAAGTAAATAACATTTCATAAACAATTTTTAATTTATTTACCAATTAAAATTTTTAAAAAACAAAAAATCTGTGTCCTATTTAAAAATTGCAATTCAAATATCATAACATAAACAATACTCAATAATCAACTAACAGGAAAAACATAAAACCAGCATCCTAGCAATGTTCTAATGACCCAACTCTAGCAACCTAGCAATGCCAGACAACATCCAATCGAGTCCCTAGAACATCCTCTTCTTCATTGACTGGATTCCACGATCACACTTTGCCTTTACCTGCACCACAAACACAAATTGCAATGCATGAGTATTTAATAAATATTCAGTAAGGCAATCCCCCATCTACTGGGCTACATACACAAGCATTAAGGACATCTCTAACCATCAACCAACAATCAACACCAAGCAAGCATCGACCGACACCAAGCACCAAGCTAAAGGCTATATTTTTACCCTTTTTTTTTTTATATTCTAACGGGTTAATCTAACAGATGTTAACGGGTGTTAAACGGAGGTCAGTTGCTCTGTTACCCAATTTTAGGTGATGTGTATTTCGGCATTTAAGATAAAATGTGATGTTTAATTAGATTTAGCAACAAAATTACATGATTTAAATAGTCTTAAGGAAAGTTCCGGGTTTAATTGGCGTTTTTGTGTAAGTTCATGATTTAATTGACATTTTTCCAATTCTATTCCCATTTTCATGACAGATTCCCATCCAATCTGCAAGTTTTTAACAGTATTGTAACTTGCCAAGACTGAACGATAGCTTCAATCAAAAGCTAAGATCATTTGTTGGACGAACAAGAGTTCAAAATCCAACTTTTCCACAACATAAAGACCACCGATAACATTAAAGTGAAATGATACCTTAATTTTGCCGATTGCTTTACTATCGAAGAAGGTGTCGCACTGCTCTCAACTTAAGAATGGCAAAATTCAAAACCCTTTGCTTCCTACTCTGAACTGAAGGAGGCGTCGTCGCTGAACCAGCATCGCCGATCGTGAACCGCGTAAGTGGAGATGATGTTCACTGTGATAGAAGACTCCGACGAGCCAAATTATCCTCCATCTGCTTCCGATGGAGATGACTAACGCTGGACCAATATATGATTATACATATGCAATTTATGGTTATAGTGTTTGAGATGTCATAAATGTATATTGCTTTTAGATACTAATATGTTGTAATTCAAATATATCTTAATCAGTGATAAAATCATGACAATTATATTAGTCATAACATTTGTGTACTGATTAACTAATCAATATGTTTACTGTATTTTAGTGAGGGAAATATAAACTCTAATCGAAAAATTACTTTAAAATAAAATAAATCGATTACAGGTTTAGCTTTCATTAATTATCTTTCAAAACTTGAAATGATTTCATTGTTTAAAAAGTAGATAAGTGTTTGAACTTATAATTAAAATCCATCAGAAGCTTGCTTCATGTCTATACATTTCGTTTCTACCACTTAATACTTGAAACAACATGAATATAAATAAAAAGTTTTCTTAATAACACTTACTGATATTCCAAGTATAAGCAAAACGAATAATTGATATATTTATATATTAGTTTACCTTCTACAGTTGCTATTGAAATTAACAAAAGAGTTAACTGATTTAAGAAGATGTAACATAGAAGTCTATTCAAAAAAAAAAAGAGAGAGATGTAATATATATATATATACATAATTTTTATAGATATATATATATATATATATATTGCAGAAGAGTTTTAAATTGTTGCAAATACAGTGACTAAGATGTCACATATTTTGTCACATGTATATACTAAAATTTTCTTGCAAAATAACCACAACTCATAATTGTTGAATATTTATTGTAAATTTTGCAAGACATTATAATATTGCTAATATGTGATAATAATATTGCTAATTTGTAACAGAAAATTTTGTTGTTGTTTTGCAATAAACTTGTAATGAAATTATGACATACATTCATCATTGCAAGAATATAGCAAAATTTGTTGCAAAATCTTAATGAATACAATCATTGCAAAAATATTGTTGCAATAGCACTATTTTCTTATCTTGAATTCGTATCAGTTGTCTTTTGGGTATGTTTTGCTTTCCGAACTTCGAATTATCAGTTGTCTCTTTAATGTGGTCATTTTGGACAATTTTTGTGTTATGTTTAAGTTTTAAAACCAAAAATTACATCTTTATCAGTTTTGTGGTAAATCTGAATCAGATCATATATAATATCCTCACATGCATAACTTAAAACACATTTTTCTCCTATTCCAGTATCATCAAAAACATATGGCTATTTGCTTTCTTCAATATAATAAAAGAAGTTTAGTTAATTGTGCTTATGTAACTCTATAATTCATATTCTTAACTCATTCACTTTAAGATATTAAAGAGAGTTTGCTCTAAATCTAGATTTTATAAGAAGTTGACAATTTTTTATGACTATCATTTAGATAATTTCTTTTTAAAAAACTTAATTATGAATGGCAATATGATTTATTGAAAAATGATAGTTATGAAAAATCTTAATATCTACAATTTTTTTTTATATTGTAGAAAAATTGTACAGAATCTATGTAAGAGAAATCAATAATTCTCGAATTGTTGGCAGGATACAAATAAAACTGTAACGGATATTTAGGTAATTTCTTTTTATTATTTATATCTTCACCTTAGCTTTTTTTATTCTAATTGCCTTGGAGAAGGGGAAAAAAATTAGATGAGCAAATTAAGAAAACTTGCAAAAAATCATCTCAAAAATTCTCTTAATTAATTAATAATCAACAATAATAATGAATACGTAAAAAATTCGTTCGTCTTTTAGACCCTATATTTTTCCAAACTTCATGCCAAAATAATGCAGCAGCCATCTCATTCCTTATAAATGGTCGAACACTGGTGTTGGTGTTAGTTTTCGTATTCGACAAGTTTCATTTTGTGTTCATTGTTTTAAAATATTATTCTTTATGTAGCCTTTAGTTTGGTGTTACAAAGCACTTTAAGAGACAATAAAATGCTTTGTAGGCCAATCTAGTTTTGAATCAATAATAAGAAAAAAGCCAATTAGAGAAAAGTCAAGAGATTTGTGTTTAAGCCATGAGAGGATAACTCTTAAGTTCTTATCGTTTTCGGCAACTTTGAATCCGATAAGAACCATATACGCTGGTGTACGTGGTTTACCGAAAACCCTTCCGTTGTGTTTGATATATTTCCGCAAACCAATCAGAAAATAAAGCCGATTACTAGACTAGAGCTGGCAACAAAGATATGGCCCGACCAAGGATCTCAATTTCAAGAACCCTCCAAGAACCATATCGGCCACAATCTGCCTCCCTAACCACTTACCTATTATTATAACCATTTTGTGATAGCCAAAACCCAAAGTGATCCACTATTAGTAAGTACAATCCTCTCCCCGCTGAGCCTTCTTTCTTCTCGGTCCTATGGACTTAATTGGATTGAGCCTTAACTGGTATGGAAACATATACTACATAACAATATATGTTCTTTCTTTTCTCATCGTTGTCTTAAGTTTTGAGAAATAGTCGGACGGTCAGAAATATAATGTTAAATGAGTTCCATTGAATCAAACAAGTAAAATACACTTCTCTAGTAATAATTATCACCTTACATCAAAGTGATCCACTACTAATTAAACTGCACCAAATACCTTGCATGATAGAAACCAGACGCTTTAGCCCAAGACCACCATCTTCCTTAATATTAATAAGTATTAACTATAAATTTCTATTGTCATTGGTTTGGAAGAGTTACTTGGTCAAGCAATACTGGTCTAGAAAGAGAAGAATTAGGACATTGGATGTGGTTTTTATAAATATCTTATTTGGAAACACATATTGGGAAATCGAATAACCATGACCGGTGGTTATACCATACAAGTGTTGTAATAGAGGAGCTAATTATTCATTTGATCAATACGCTTCTTCTTCTCTATGATGTAAGGCATGATAATTACAAATGTCAAAGAGAGTCCATGACCCATTTTCGATATGTTTTTACATGATGCATTTTAAAATTTAACTACATGTTTGTAATCAAAACCAAATGCTAGGAGGAGACTGGAGGCAAGAAGAACAAAATTTGGATTGATGCATGCCTCAAGCGATGTGACGAATAACTATATAAATGATGTTTGAAGGATATATGAAATCAAATTTAACCAATAAGTTGCTTGACGAATGATAAGAATGAAGAACACAATCTCTATTTCTTATCCTTCGATACACTGTTTTACAAGACTAGAGCCACCGGCACATCACCGATTCATCAACTCTATCTCCCGAGCAACACATACGTCACTTTTACAATTCACAAACAATGCATAAAAGAACTACAATGACTGTTCTCAGTTTATATACAAATGTCTTCAGTCCCTTGCATGTGCTTCTCATGTGCTTATCAACGAATCACCAAATAGCATTGAAAACAGTAGATTTGATGCTTGAAAATTCAACAGAAAATACAGACTCTAGATTCCGGCCGACTCAATTCCAAACCTAAAAGTCTATTTATACTAACGAGGAAGGGCCGATCCAGAAGGACACCTGCGGCTTCGTCAACATCTACGACTTTGACGAAGTTAGGCCACCTTTTGTAGATTGAGCTAGCAGGAACACAGAGAGGTTCAGAATCTGAGAGAAACATGGAAAGATCTCCAATGTCTGTCGTGTAAACCGCGTTTCCTTGTGCGTCAAGCTTAATCACTATTATAGCTTCTTTTTTTTTCAATTTCGTCATACCTCTCCAGCAGGCCTCCCTGTTGGTCTTGGTGTGTAACACGAATCCAAAAGATCCCATTTGGTCTTGGTCAGCTCGGGGAGGTTTTGAAACTTGGGTTTGTTCTCGTGTGTGCGGGGATCCCATGAGCCGATGAGGTGGCCTCCAGATCCGGGAATTCGAAACATATCATTTTTTCTTGGAATACATGACACAAGAGGAGAAGAAGCATGAGTTTTTATTCTGATGTTGTTCCATTGGGAGTTACCTTGAGCGGGTCTACAAAAGCTGAGTGGAGGTCCCAAGAACTTGATAGCAACAACACAGTCCTCTTTCTCTGGAGAAGGTGAGGATATGGCCATGTGGTGACGATTTGGGTTTGACAACCGGGCAGAGTGACAAGACGTGAGATGATCCGACCGTTATAATTTCCTCATCATAGACCAACTCCATGGGCACCTTCTTTTCCAAAACCTTGCATTGACGTTCATTAGCATTCATAAGTTTTCGTAGATCCTCTCCACAAGGACGAGCACTGATGATGCAACAAGGAGGGGTTTGCAGCGAGGAAGATGAGTAGCCATTAGAGAGAATAAGAAGAAGAGAAGATCTCACGGACGCAGATTTCCAAAGGCGAAACCTCGAGAGGCGGCTGAGAAGCAAAGACATGAATTAGGATGAGAAGCAACAAAACCCTGACACGTTTACATCTTCTCCACCTAAATTAATACAGAGGAATGGCCTTGCCCACCAAGGTTTCCATCTTTTTGAGATTTTTCTCTCGACCATATTATCTCATTCATTAGCTTCCCTTTTCTATTTTTTTTTTTAAAATTTTAATGCTAAACAAACTCTTAGCATTTTTGTTTCTTAAAACGTATCCGTTAATAATTATTGTCAAATGAGAACTCCCTAACTTTGGTCCAACTATCTCATCTGATTTGGAAAGTAGAAAACAGATTTGAGTTAAGTAGAAAACAGATCTAAACTCAAAGTTCTCACAGAGATTTTGCAAATTGCACCACATTTGGTATTATCGCTTTGTTCTGTTTTCCTTTTCTATTTTGTTTATATTGGTCCGCCGGTTCACTTGTGTAGTTGTGTTACGATCCAAATATTACGATCCACAAGTCGGAAGTGTATACTACTAAAACTCGTAGCAAAAGTTGGTTCACCCGGTTTTATTTATTTACAAACCAAACTGGGATTTCAAAATCCAATACCGATTTTTTTTTTCTACCAATTCGCGGAACATTGAGAATTATAAAAGGTAAAAACAGCACAAGACAAGAAAAAAAACAACCCTCTACAAGGATGGATCATAGATGCCCGAACGTTTAATAATAAACGCCGCCTTGTTGATCGAAAATATTAGGAAAACTCTTTAATCCGCATGCATGTACACGGTTTAAATATAAGATCAGTCATTATTGCACTGCCTTAGTGAATTGTATATTATAATTTGAATCATAATTAATCCAGAATATTCTTTTATCACGTCCGAATTGTTATTATACCGTCTTGCCACGACCCACGAGTAGAAAAAAAAAATCTTTTATTTTGATCTTTCATTATAAATTGGTAAGTAAAGTTCCATCTTATCTTGAGCAGAGTTAGTGCCCAAGGACATCGTCTTGCCACGACCCACGAGTTACCGCGGAAATTGGATGTCATGAGGCCTATTCCAACAAACAAATGGAAGAAGGTAAAAGAGACAAAACAGCTCTTACCCTACGATTGATCTCAACAAGTGAAGACGTACGAGAGGCTCATGCAAATGATTGAAGATGTTAGCAACAACAACATTCCTGGAAACTACTAAATCAGATATGATATATTTCATCAGTTAACACAAAATCAAAACCAAATCCAAAATATATCAAACTAACAGACACATTTAATTGTATAATGGAAATAAACGAACAATTTACTAATTTCCGTAGAAAATTGATTTGCTGATCACTTCTCTATTTAGTGTTAAACATGACGAATTCAGTGAGAAAAACATTCACTTTACATTGACTTGCAATACACGGCAAGCATGATTAGTCCAAAGTTCAAATCTAAATAGAGTCGTTATGAGAATTTAGATTATATATGATAAAAAAGGTCAATACTACTGTATAACTCAAAATTAGTAAAGTGTTTGTAGATCAGCAAATATGTCATTACCCTCATCAACGACATGGATCTAACTATACATAAGACCCGATATATAAACATATAACATAATAGAAAAAAATAATAAAAAAAAAAAAGAAAAAAAAAAAGAAAACAGGTTTTTTTTTTTTTTGGTCGTCAAGTTGAGAGATTTTTAAATACTGACAATTGACAATAATGTTTTTATTGATTATTTTTGTTTTGTCGAAAGAGAGAGAGATCCTCAACGCTGAGAGAAACTTGGTTTACAAGGTAAATCCACCAATTACAAGTTGACAGCTGTCCTTCCTTACTACTCATTACACCTACAAAATCAAAGTCGACAAAGATGTTTTTTGGGTTTGTATTTTAGAGATTCACTGCTCGGCTTTATATGTTTTCTTTCACTGTTGCGTCTCTCAGATTTTTAAAATAAAAATTATGTTGTTTTGTTCTGATCCGATGACGTACATCACATAACATGATTCATTTTTAATTTTTTTTTTTTGTTTTGGTGTAGTGACCAAAAAATATGTAGGTAACTTTTAAGAGAAAATGAAATTTGATAGATATGTAGTTTACTATTTGTAATTGTTGATGATATATATCTTGTTTTTGACCCGTTTTAATTAAACATTTTTTTCTTACACTTTTGATCGATTTAGCAAACTTAGGCTAACTCTATACCGATTACAATCCGAACGAAACACACAAAAGAACCGGCGAACCAAAATTGGAATCGATGGATGACATGCTATAAACATAGTGGAATTGTGTGTTTCATAACCGGCAGCAAACCTTTTTCTGGAACAAGATCTCCCATATTTGGAATCGATGCATGACATGCTACAAATACAATATTAAATTATTATATGTATTTCACAAGAATTTCTCAGGTTTGTTAACGAATTTTTCTTGGATTTCGTAACTATGTCTTTAATATATATTGAGACGGTCTTGATCAAAGTTACAAGGGTGTCAAATAATGAACCTAATCAAATCGTCGGAACATACATGCATGCATGCAGCGGAAGCAAAGAAAATCGCATTTAATGCTTTATGCATATGTAACAATTATGGACCTTATATATATATCATATATGGTAAGTAAACTACATATTTAACAAGTTACCTATAGCTATTTTAATTTGGCCACTACAACAAAAAGTAAGTTATTTGTGACATCGGAACAAACTAAAAACAACGTAGTTTTTATTTTTAAAAAGAAAGCCGAGAGACGCAAAAATAAGAAACCTCCTCCTTCACTTCATCCACATGTGATACTAGGAATGTACAGATATAAGGTACTTCTCTGCTTCTCTCTTCATCTGGCACAGGAAAACGGCTGGATACTGAAATCATGTACTTATGCTAATGATTCTTTGTGTCCCCATACCAAATATTAATAATTTGTTATGGCTAATTTAATCACAATTCACACACATTTTACTTAAATTCACATACTCAAAACGTCTAAGTTGTAGCATCACGTAAATTAAAGGGAGAAAGTAATATTTGATCAATTTATAATTAATGAAGTCACTAATTCAGTATATATTCTATAAATTCAAGAAAAATAAACATCACACTTTTGACGACGCTAGACCATGTGGAGAGGATCTCGGAAAACTCGTTATTTTCAATGCTAATGAAGATGGCTTCACTGATTTGGAAAAGAAGGTGCCTATGGAGTTGATGAGAGAAATGGGAACAATAGGATCATCCAATGGCTGGGTAGCTACTTTGAAGGACGGCGTGGTGCGTCTCCAAGATGATCTAAACCCTTTTGCATCGGATATAGCCCCGAAACGGATTCCCCTGCCACCTCTTGTAACTCTTCTTGGTTGCCAAACCCAAATCGTCACCAACGTGGCCATGTCCTCCTCTTCTCCCGAGGATGATCAAGACTGTGTTGTTGCTCTCAAGTTCTTGGGACCTCAGCTCAGCTTTTGCAAACCCGCTGAAAGTAACTCCGAGTGGACCAACATCAGGATCGCGCAAACCCCTGCTTCTTCTCCTCCCGTGTCATGTATTCTGAGCCATGCGTTATCCACAATTTTTATATCTTCAAAAGTAGATTTCACTATTACCAGTTTGCGTAACACTTCATATAATTGCCTTGGTGCATGTGTTTGTCGTTCCAACATTTTGAGATAATATTGGATTTGTCACACTTGACTCTGGAAATTGTCGGTTTGTTTGCTTCCCTGCTACTGAGTGGGCTTTCGTATGCCTTTGGTTTTGAATCAGAGAATAGGTTTACTTTCTGAAGTTTCGTTAAGAAAACACCAACGGAGGATCTCGCTCCTCTCTCTCCAATCTTGAACAGGAAGGTACATGTTTACCCTTTCCTCTGTTTCTAGGTCTCAAGAAGCTCGATCCAGTCTGGTTATGTGAGAAGGATGCTTTTGAGAGAGTCAAGCGCGCTTATATTAATTGGTGACGACTAGGCTATTTAAGATGGATGAGAAGCTTTGTGTATTAAGAAGCAGGATATGGGTGGTAACCGGATGCTCGAGCTCTTTGCTTCTACCATGAAACCATGAATTTTTTAATTCATGTTTTATGTTAGTCTGTTGAGAACTTTGATCTTGATCTGTCGTTTATTATGTTGGTATTATTGGTGGTACTGGAACCTTAATAATGTGTGTGTTCATCTTTATGAATGTGAAACATTTTTATGGATCGATGAGGAAGATGATAACATTCTAAATTAAGTTGTTGCAAAAAGTTTGTTTCAAGTTCATATATATTATATTGGATTTTTCATTCCAAAACACTTTTTACATTGAACCTGAAAACAAAAACGTTGGCTAGCCTATATAATACTATATATATCAAACTCTGAGTTCATCGCCATGCATACATGCATTAAAACGCTAGGCAGCTAGCTTCTATGTATATATATATCAAACTCTGAGTTCATCGATTCGTCGTCTAAAGATTATATGGTATCGTTAAGAGATAGCAGCATAGAGACAGAGAGAGAGAGAAGAGTTGTTAGTTACATATAATGTGGGTATGAGAAGTAATGAACCAATCAGAATAACAAAAAAGACAATGAGAAATAAATTTAAAAAGAAAGATGTGATAGATAAAAAAACTAAACGAAACGACATTTGCTGACGTGTTAAACAAGTTAAACAAAAAAAAATGTATGTTTGTTGTGAATCTAAAACGAAGACATTGGTTGGACATTTTAAGTTTGTGTTTTTATTATTAAGTTTGTGTGTTATATTATATGTTTGGATAACATTAAATGTCAGAAACAGACAAACAAGAAAAAGAAAAAAGACTGAACATATACGGAAGTTGGAGCTCTGTTCTAGTTGGATAAAACCATTTGGCCTTTCGTTAAATTATACCAAAAACGGTCCAAAAAAATTTGACTTTTTTTTTCTTTTAATGGTTTACATACATTATCTATAAATCAAATGATAATTTTTCTATATATATGATACAACTTAAAACGTTTTTTTTGCATTTGAATACCCTAAAATGTGTGTGTAATTAGAAAGAAAACAAATTAAAAAAAGAGGTGTTTTGATGATTTGAGACTATCTCTTCACTACTGAGATTTTGCCACGTGTTGTTCCCCCATTAGACATTTAGAATTATTCTCATCATGCCTTTAGTTTGTTACGGATAAAAAAAAAAAAAAAAAAAAAAAGTAATGATGGAAAGAATACGAAGTCAGTCCGCCGTTGTTGCACCAAGAAAGGCTCTGAATCTGAATATAATGTTCAGTTTGGACCACTTTCAAGTGTTTGTCCAGTCTGAGATGTGGAGTGTGGACTGCTTTTTTTCTTTTGTCAATGTGTGAAGAAGCAAATGGTTAAAACTGTACAATATATAAAAAGCCATTACACACACCAAAACGTTACTCCATGATCTCGAGTACTTTCAAACAATGAATCGATAAAAGATAAAAACAGCTTTTAAATCTTTTCATCTTATACAATTTTTTTTTTTTTACCCTTTTATTAGATGTGACAAACTAAAGTTCATGACTTAAACAAGAGATGTGACAAACTAAAGGGTTCATTAGAACTAGTGTTTATTTCGTGTACTTAGTTTTGGTTATTAACGCATGTGTTTATGTGTGTGTGGATGGATTTTATTCTGTGATGTAAACAAAGAATAAGAAAAAGTGACAATTTGTGCCCAAAAAGGTTCCCTTTATATGGAAAAGACCAAAGCCCCAGTGTTTGCTATTTTCTTACCATATATATTCATGTCTGCATATGATTTGTTTGGCCCTCATTATACAACGCCCAAAATGGCCTAGACTGATTTTTGCGAAATTGGATAGAAGGGAGAGAGAAACAAAGTTTTTTACTTGCGTTAAAAAAACCTGGAAAAAAACAAACTTTGTGGTAAAACAGACTATTATACTCCTAACATAATAAATACACATGTGGACGTCAACTAACAAAAAAATGGGATCATGCAAATATAACCGGATAATCATATTATAGTATCATTAAATCAACATATAAATCTGTAATCGAAATACCACACGTGCATGTATATAAAAAAAGTTGATAATTTTTATTTTTTATTTTTTCATGTTTTTCTTTAATTTGGGCACATTATATATATATGTGGACATGATGATCAGTTTGTTAACGAATTTGGGCGTATTCATTAGATGTATTTCACAATAATTTCTCAGGTTTGTTAACGAATTTTTCTTGGGTTTCATAACTATGTCTTTAATATATATTGAGACGGTCTTGATCAAAGTTACAAGGATGTCAAATAATGAACCTAATCAAATCGTCGGAACATACATGCATGCATGCAGCGGAAGCAAAGAAAATCGCATTTAATGCTTTATGCATATGTAACAATTATGGACCTTATATATATATATATATATATATATATATATATATATATATGCATCATACTACGGATCATGTATAAATGACGTAGTTACAAATTTTGATACAAGTACGTATATATGTGTAATGGAGTTACATGTTTATATTCAATGTTTATATATGTAATGGAGTTACATGTTTATATATGATATAAATTAACTACGGCTTTTACATGTTTATATTCAACATACGGTTTTTTACATACCCATGTGGTCGTATTTCATATTTAGATAATAAGATTAATTTTGTTCATACTTTATTCACGTCCATGTGTACTGAACTAATACTGATTATGTGAGAGGATGTGATATGTTTATATTTTTGTTTTTTTTTGTTGTCTCTGTGCCTTTTAAATCGATGATTTAAATAAATAAAAACGATAAAAGCAAACCGGAAAGAAGAAATGAAGAGCCTTTTGTTTCATAAGCAAACAAACGAACTCATAACTTTTATGTTACTCTCTTCTCTGCAAATAAATTTTTAAACCACTTTTAAGGTGTCACATTATAATTGGTCAAGGGACTGAGGACACCGACCTCTTACTTTTCATCTTGTCGACAAAGGTTTCAGAATTCAGAGAGTTAATATGTTACCACTCTCTCCAGCAAATGCCAATGAAAAAAATATACAAATTAGATAAATAAATAGATAGAGATATATACATGGAAAACATATCCAATTTGCAAAAACCACTTTAGCCATTTTTGGTTTATCTGTGAAGGCTATATAATTATGGTCTGATGAGTTATAATCAGAGGAAAATAAATATATATAGACATTATTTATATACCTCCTCCTTCACTTCATCACGTGAACGACAAGTACTCTCTCTCTCTCTCTGTGGCACAGTGCAACAACGGCGGCATTCCTTTGCATATCTTTGCATATAGTACACACAGAATCACCATCACAGTTTTAATCATTACTTTTGTTTTGGACTAACAGTGCAAATATAAATTTCTTTTTCAAAGGCTTGGACATATTTGATATTTGCTTGCTAGCCTTCATCAAAACAACTAAGTCTAGTAGGGTCGGACCACGTGGCACAATCTGAATAGTACGTGAGGATGTGTGAAGAGAGAGATAGTCTCACTCAAACCATCAAACAGCAGCTTTCAAGATAATTCTTTTACGTGCATGAATGTTGTGTCCCCCATACCTAATATTAATAATTTGTTATGGCTAATTTAATCACACACATTTTACTTAATTCACATACACAAAACGTCTAAGTTGTCGCATCACGTAAATTAAAGGGGAAAAAGTAATATTTTGATCAATTTATAATTAATGAAGTCACTAATTCAGTATATATTCTATAAATTCAAGAAAAATAAACATCACTTTTGACGACGACCGTACTTTTTTGGTCTTAGCCAAATGATCTTTTTTCCAAGCAAAAAAAAAAAAAAAAAAAAAATTATACACAATGGGAGATATATAATTAACCAGTCTTTTTGTTTGTCGTTTTTCTCACATTTAATGGAAAATAAAGACACAAGGAGCGAACAAGATTAATTAGGGAGCCTAAAATGCAAAAATACAAACAAACAGTAATTAAAATGCATAATCAAAACGAAGATGAGATTTTGTTCCTCCAAAATGCAAAAATACAAAACGAAAAAGAAGGATGCAAGATTAGGGTATCCTTAAGCAAACAAATACTAAACTTACTCTTCCTCATCATCCTCCTTCTCTTCTTATTCCTTGTCCTCCTTCTTCTCGTCCTCATCCTCATCCTCCTTCTCTTCTTCCTCCTTGCTCTCGTCCTCATCATCCTCCTTCTCTTCTTCTTCCTTGTCCTCCTTCTTCTCGTCCTCATCCTCCTTCTCTTCTTCCTCCTTGTTCTCGTCCTCATCATCCTCCTTCTCTTCTTCCTCCTTGTTCTCGTCCTCATCATCCTCCTTCTCTTCTTCCTCCTTGTTCTCGTCCTCATCCTCCTTCTTCTCGTCCTCATCATCCTTCTTCTTCTCGTCCTCCTTCTTCTCAACTTGTTCCTTCTTCTCCATCTCCTTCTCTTGTTTCTTCTTGTTCTCTTCGTCTTTCTTCTCTTGTTCCTTCTTATTCTTCTCTTCTTCCTTCTTATTCTCCTTTCTTTCCATCTTCTCCTTATACGCCAGATCTTTCTTTTGCTTCTCTTCCAACCTCATCTGCTTCTTAGCCGCCTTCTCCAGCCTCTTTCTCTCCTTTTCTTTTAATCGATCTTCTTTCTGAACGGCTTCAATAAGTGCGTCATATTCCTCCTTCTTCTCCCTTAGCTCCTTATTCTCAGCATCCTTAGCTTCTGCCAAAGCTTGGGCAGCTTTGTCATCAGCTTTGGAAGAAAATGGGAAAGTTCCCAAGCTCTGAAGGATAGAACGGATCCGTGGAACTGATGGAGAAATCTTTTTCAACATGCTTTTTTTGGTGTTTTTTTTAGAGAGAAAAAGAGATATTTGATTTTATGAGAGAGAGAGAGAGAGTGAGTGATCGGATATAGATTTATAGAGGCTCTTGCTATAGTGGTCATCACTGCACCGCCTTAATAAATAATAAATATTAATCCACAATATTCGTTTATTGGTACGCTGGTTCACTTAGCTTGTGTTGTTTTGTAGTCAGTGTACGCTGGTTCACTAAAACCGGGTTTTTCTTATATGGTTAGCTAATAAGTTTCCATGATCGTCTTAGATTTCTGTGAAATTGATGATTTGCTAATCACTTCTCTACTAGTAATATTAGTTAATTAAGCATGACGGCGGTTTTAATTAATGAATAATCAATAATGAGACAAACTTTCACCTTCCAGTGACTTGCAAATACAAAGGTAAGCATGATTAGTCCAAGTTGAAAATGTAGTAGTAGGCGTAATTAACTGGTATTAAAATGAATGTTACCAGTTAGAAGTTCACTCGGAATAAGAGATCAGATGATGGTAGATTATATAAGATTAGAGAGAGTGTGAGCTATATAGTTGTCGTACACAATATGTGGATTTATACGCTGTATCTTATTAGTTGAATTATAATTAATCCACCAATTGAAATAGAGAGATTGATACTCTACAAGGAGGAAATGGCCTTGCCCACCAAGTTTTTCGACATTGTGGAGGTATTGAAACAAATTCCGGTTTATTACCACGTCAGCCAAATTCCGGTTTAAGTAAATGTTTGTGTTCTTTTCTTTTTCTTTTTTTGTAATGCCTAGAATAACTACTTATCTCATGCATCTATCTACCATGTACTGGTCTCTCTCATAAATGAGCTGCTTCGTTTCTTAATTGGTTCTGTATTACTAGACCATCTAATCTCTTCTACTGTGTTTAGTCTATACATGCTTGCTCGTATACGCACGTGTTTATATCACAAATGCATGCTGATTAAATAGCAGCATTACTAGCTCTCTTCTCAGAAAAAAAAAGAGAGCAATCTTGAAACAGAATTACCTTCATTTGATCCTTCCATGGGGAAGACGATGACTTTGGAGATGACATATACACCCTAACACTAACAATATATGTAGCTAGTCACACAGATAGACACAAGTACAAAAATCAAACTAAGTTAGTTGCATTAACAGTCTCGGTGAAGTTGTTAAGAGTTTGTTTTCTCTGTTTAAGCTTATATGCAGAGACATGTATATAAACAATGTAACATATCATTTTATTACAATGTAACTACAACGAGTCAACACCAACAAAACGACTTTTAAAGTGAAAGGAACAAATTCAATATTATGAATCTCAGAAAGTTTCAAAACTTGAACAAGAAAAACCACATACAGCTATGATCTGTTACACCAACTACGTACTCGTGAGTCGTGAAGATAAGATTTTAACTGTGGATTAATTCATGACTCCGACTCAATTCCAAAGTAGTAGCTAGCTAGACTATTTTTTGTGGTGGAATATAGTAAGGCGCCTCGGGCGTACAATTTCGACTAGTGATGTAAGAATGCTCAACACTGACAGTGGCCTTTTCATCGACATCCAAGAGGTTGACGATGTTAGAGAACATGCCTGGAAAGGAGCTAGCAGGGACACAAAATGGTTCAGACTTTGAGATGAAAATGGAGAGGTCTCCAATGTCTGGAGTGTAAACTGCGTTGCCTTTTTCGTCAAGCTTGAACACCATTACACCTTTCGTTTGCATTTTCACGGTACCACTGGCGGTGGCCTTCCTGTACAACTTAACCAAGAAGGTTTCACCGGTAGATCCTGACTCCACCAAGTGTTCGCTCGTGCAACACGAATGCAAAAGCTCTCGTTTGGTCTTGGTCAGCTCAGGGAGGCTATGAAATCGTAACCTCTGTAACTTTGGTTTGTTCTTGTGTGTGCGAGGATCCCATGATGCGATGATATGGCCTCCAGATCCGGTAATGCGAAACGTATCATCTTTCTTGGAATACATAACTCTGGACGAGAAGAAGCAGGGGTGTGGGATTCTAATGTTGGTCCACCCGGAGTTACTTTGAGCGGGTCTACAGAAGCTGAGCTGAGGTCCCAAGAACTTGACAGCCACGACACATTCTTCGTCCTCAGGAGAAGGTGTGGACATTGACACGTTGGTGACGATTTGGGTTTGACAACGAGGCAGAGTTACAAGAGGAGGCAGGGGAATGCGTTTCGGGGCTGTATCCGATGCAAAAGGGTTTAGATCATCTTGGAGACGAACCACGCCGTCCTTCAGAGTAGCTACCCAGCCATTGGATGATCCTATCGTTCCCAATTCCCCCATCAACTCCATAGGCACCTTCTTTTCCAACTGAGTGCAGGCACGGACATTAGCATATCTAATGGTGAGTCTTCCGAGTTCCGCTCCACATGGAGAAGCGTAGAGGATGGAACAAGGAGGTGTTTGCAGCAAGGAAGATGAGAAGCCATTAGAGAGAAGCAGAAGAGAGGATCTTACTAACGCATGTTTCCCAAGGCAGAGCTTGGACAGCCGGGTGAGAAGCAGAGACATGTTCTTAGTGAAGAAGAAGAGCAAGAAAGTTAAAAACAAAACCTAATTACTTAGCGAAAAAAACCCTAATTTTTATTCTTCTTCACCAAAAGCCCTCCAAATATACAATGAATGTCCTTGCCCACCAAGTTTTAGTCTTTAAGTCACACACAATCTTTTTGGATATTTTGGTGGAGTAAAAATGGAACCTAACAGCAAAACGTTTTGGAAGAAGGATTAAATACATTTGTAGTTTAATATTGGTACACGCTGGTTCACTTGTGTGTTTAGTCGGTTTAGAGTTAGTCTTGGTCTGCAAGAATTAACAAACCGTCGGAAGTATAAAGATCTAAGCAAAAAAGTTGGTTCATTCACAAACCCAAATAGGGATATCAGAAAGTAAAACCGGTTTTTTTTTTTTTTTTTCGGAACATTGAAAATAAAATAGCACAAGACAAGACAAACAAACAAAAAATCTTAGTCCTATTAGTTGCAAATCATAAATAGCTGCAGATGGCGCTATTAGTTTAAGTGTGTTCGACCAAAAGTAATAAGATACTACAAAGCAAAAAATCTCAGTCATATATGACCCTTCTTCAGAAAATAAAAGTGGCTAATTTAAGTTTTTAAAGTTTTGTCACCAAAAAAAAAAAAGAGAAGACGATCCAATTCAATTTCTTTACCTTACTCAACAATTACGAATTTACTAGTAGAGTAAAATTGAAACAAAACTTACTAAAACTTTAACTCAGTTTCTTTACTTCTCTTTTTTTTTCTACTCAATTTACCTTTAGTTTTGACCCTATAATTAAATTTCTGTTTTGCTCATTCTTTGCTTCTAATTCTTTTATTTGAACAGGCTTTTATATTTCTGATCATGAGGACTTTTGATTTACTTTGGAAGGTCCAAATGTTTGACCAAAGAACAATTATTGGGTTCACTCTTAAGGTGAATCCCTTTGTTCATTTCTATTTAATTTAACCAATAAGAATATGACATGTCATAATACATTTAAGAACCTATTCATTCAATTCCTTATAAAATAATGACACAAAATCTGTATATATTATTATAAAATTTAAAATTCAAACCGTTTTTTAAAAGCCCAAACCGATATATAATTTCATTCTAATTGTAAAATCTAAACCCTAACCCTCTCATTTGTAAACCCAAACCGATATATAATTTTAATTCGAATTGTAAAATCTAAACTCTAATCATCTTATGTGTAAACCCAAACTGACATATGATTTCGTTCTAATTGTAAAATCTAAATCCTAACTACTTTATTTGTAAATCTAAACTGAGATATAATTTCGTTTTAATTGTAAAATCTAAATCAAACCAATATTTAACTTTTCTTAATTAAAAGTATAAATAATTTGTTTCCTTAATTTGTTTTGAATTTATTTTTGATTTATTTTTAAATAAAATAATATATAAAAAATTTTGATTGGTTGAAAAAGAAGAAGTAAACAAAGGGTTGACAGTGAACCTAAGTACTCCCTCCGTTTCAAAATATAAGATGTTTTGAGTAAATCACGCATATTAAAAAATTACTACTTTAATAAAGTTTAATCAATTATAAACAAAACTGCATAATATAAGGTATTAAACTAATCTAAAAGTTGCATAGAAAATTGGAAACATCCTACTTTGTGAAATAAAAAAATTCTCTAAAACATTTTATATTATGAAACAGAGGGAATATTTTTTTATAGAAATAGTAATGTGAGTGAAGGGACTCTATATTTTAATCAGCAATACTTCCGCTTTGACCTGTGTTGTTCACTAATTCTTTAATTACACGAGAGCATTCTGCAAACAGAACCACTTTCATTTGATCCTTCCATGGCAGACGACGACTTTGAAGATGACATATACACCCTATAACACTAACAGATGTTCCTAACTTGCTAGTCATACAGATAGACATAAGAACAAAAATCAAATTAAGTTAGTTGCATTGGCAGAGTCGATAGGTGAAGTTGATAAGATATCATTTTTTCTCTGTTTAAAGCTTATGTAGACATGTATAAACAATGTAACATATCATTTTTTATTACAATATATGTAACTTCAGCGAGCCAGTACCAACAAAACGACTTTTAAAGTGAAGGGACAAATTCAATATTATGAATTTCAGAAAGTTCAAAACTGGAACAACAAAAGCCACATACATAGATTTAGCTTTTATATTTATGATCAGGACTTTTGATTTACTTGGGCAGGCCCAAATGTTTGACGAAATAGTAGTGTTAGTGAAGGACTCTATATTTTAATCAGCAGGACTTTCTGTGTTGCTCACTAATTCTTGAATTACACGAGAACAAAACCACCTTCATTTAATCCTTCACGGGGGACGACGACGATTTTGGAGATGACATATACACCCTATAACACTAACAATATATGTAGCTAGTCACACAGATAGACACAAGTACAAAAAATCAATCTAAGTTAGTTGCATTAACAGAGTTGGTGAAGTTGTTTTCTCTGTTTAGGCCTATATGTAGACATGTATATAAACAATGTGATATATCATTTTTGTTACAGTATGTAACTTCAGCGAGCCAATACCAACAAAACGACTTTTAAAGTGAAGGCACAAATTCAATACTATGAATCTCAGAAAGTTTCAAAAATGGAACAAGAAAAACCACATACAGCTATGATCTGTTACACCAACTACGTACTCGTGAAGATAAGGTTTTAACTGTGGATTCGATTCAGGACTCAGAATCAATTCCAAAGTAGTAGCTAGCTAGACTATATTTTGAGGTGGAATGTGATAAGGGGCCACAGACGGATAATTCATACATTTAAGGGAAGAATAATTAGGTCTGAAGAAGGCACTTTCGTCTACATCCAGGAAGTCGATGCAGTTAGAGAACATGCCTGGAAAGGAAGAAGCAGAGACACAAAAAGGTTCAGAGTTTGAGATGAAAATGCAGAGGTCTCCAATGTCTTGAGTGTAGATAGCATTTCCTTCTTCGTCAAGCTTGAAAACCAATACATCTTTCGTTTGCATTTTCACCCTACCACTGGCGGTGGCCTTCCTGTACAACTTAACCAAGAACGTTTCACCAGTGGATCGTGACTCCACCAAGTGTTCGCTCGTGCAACACGAATGCAAGCGCTCCTGCTTGCTCCTGGTCAGCTCGGGAAGGTTTCGAAATTGCAACCTCTGAATCTTTGGTTTGTTCGTGTGTTTACCGAGATCCCATGATCCAATCAGGTGTCCTCCAGAACCGAGTAGGCAAAACATCTCATCTCTCTTGGAAAACATGACACGGGAGGGGAAAAAGCAGGGGCTTTCGATTCTAATGTTGGTCCAAGCAGAGATACTTTTAGCGGGTCGGCAAAAGCTGAGTTGAGGTCCCAAGAACTTGACAGCCACAACACAGTCTTCATCCTCGGGAGAAGGTGAGGACATGGCTACGTTGGTTACAACTTGGGTTTGGCAACCAGGAAGAGTCACAAGAGGAGGCAGGGGAATGCGTTTAGGATTTATATCCGATGCAACCGGGTTTAAATCATCTTGTAGACGCACCACGCCGTCCTTAAAGGTAGCTACCCAGCCATTAGCTGCCCCTATTGTCACAGTTGCATCATTCTCCTCCACCAGCTCCGTAGGTACCTTCTTTTCCAAATCAACGCTGCACAATCCATTAGCATTACAAATCACGAGATTTTTAAGACCCTCTCCACAATAACCAGCGGTGATGATGGTACAAGGTGGCGTTTGCCGCAAGGAAGTTGAGAAACCATTAGACAGAATCAGAAGAGAGTATCTTATCAACCCAGGTTTCCCACGGCAGAGCTTCGGTAGCCGGCTAAGAAGAGACATTATGAAAAACCCTAATTTTTTATAAATTGGTACTCTTCCCCACCTAAAAAAACCCTACACTAATTTATTACAGAGGAAATGGCCTTGCCCACCAAGTTTTTCGATATTGTGGAGTATTGAAACAAATCTACTTGAATTACCTAAAGTATATATACTGTACATAAAAGATTTATTACCACGTCAGCCTAATTTTAATTTGTGCATTCAACCAAATCATTATGATCTATAAAACAAAATAACTCTAGCTCAGATGGTTTTGAGTATTAGACTATGAATGTTTGTAGTTAGTTTTTACAATGGTTTTTGGCTTTCCGGAATGAATGTAATTAGTGTAGGGATCCCCACCTTAAAAAAAATAAATCTACACTAATTAATACAGAGATCCTTTACAGAAATGGCCTTGCCCACCAAGTTTTTCGATACTGTACATAAAAGGTTTCTTAATTTATCCTTTCTATTTGAACGGAAATGTACAATGAAAATCAAGGTGCTCCTGTTTTGATGGTAACTAGTATTAGACCCGCGGGATTATGATTATGTTTTCCTTAATTTTTATATAATTAAAACTTAAAATTTATAACATTTAGTTAAAATTTTTGATTTACAATAATATATAAATTTTCAGATTTGTTTTGTTTTGCTGAACAACATACCATTTTGTTTGTTTGATGTGCATAAAATTTTATGAACAAAAATTAGTAAAAGTAAGAAGGTCTAGACATAATATTTGTTACATTATAGGATATAACCGGCAGGACAATTTTTCTTTTACTTTTACATTTAATAGTATTAGATTATACGATATAATTTTGTACTGTTCTGTTAAATTTAACCCATTATCTATGTAAAGTTTAGTCGGTTAGTATCCCTCTATTTAAAGTGTTTTATCAAATTATTGGGGTTATTGGTTTGAGATTTGAATAGAGTTTTAAAGACTTTAATGTTAGGTAGAATCTAAATTAACATTTTTGATGTACATTTTGGTTTACATCCTTTAAGTTTTACTTATTTAATTGTTTTATTTACAACATTAACTCCTAAAGATTTTCCAAAAATAAAATTTCATAGAAACTCAATTAATGAAACTATTTAAATCGACCTAATTTGATACGTTTATTGCTATAAATAACTTGACAACATCTATACATTTCGATTTTTCCAAAAACTACTCTACGCATTAAATTTTTAATTCCATAAAAATCTCCAAACCTATTTTAATAGATTTTTAGAGACTGTATGATCTCTTAAATTTAAATGACACAGCCGATTTTGAGTAACAAATGATTACAATCGCAATAATAATTATAACGTTAACAAAGTTCATATAGACGAGACCCAACTTTAGAAACTCAATAATCGGGTATATTTAACTTTAGCATCAATAAATACATTTAATATAGTATATATCACGTTAAGAAACTGAATATTATTCTGCGATAATGTTATCAGCTCAAATAGGAAAACACTAAAATCTTTCTTTTATTGCTACGGATCGTAAACTCCTTGCTCATCAAGCATTTTCCATGTATAAATATCAACTTCACAAACGAAACACAACACCCACAACCAAAACCACTAATATGACGGTTTTAAAACACGGGTTAAACCACTAATATGACAGTTTGTTGTTATATGACGGGACATGTTATTAACATGACGGTTTGAATTAACATTAGTATAAATAATAAATATTATTAATTCAGTTTTGAAACACGGGCTACATCTTCAATTAATTATTTGGTCAATACCACTAATATAAGAATATTAGACATATTAAATCAGAGTAACTTAACTAAAATTTTGTAAAACAATTAAATCATTGTTAAATTATGAGTTGCAATCTAGCAACCTCAGGAAGATATCTCACATGCCTAATCGGTTGAAGAGTAATGGCATTATGACCCAGACTTTAAGGAGTGGTGGTTACCGATACTCTTTCAATCCTATGCCTCCATACCCCGCGATTAGTGAATCCAATCTTATCCTATCTATCAACATCGGGGAACCATTCAGCCCAACGCTTGCCTTAACTCTGAACCTATGTAAACCCAGGTACCGTATGCTAGTTAAACTACTAAAGCCATATTTTAGCCAATGGTGTGATCA
Source organism: Camelina laxa (assembly GCA_024034495.1). Classification (NCBI taxonomy): domain Eukaryota; kingdom Viridiplantae; phylum Streptophyta; class Magnoliopsida; order Brassicales; family Brassicaceae; genus Camelina; species Camelina laxa. The sequence continues at coordinate 21,651,378 of CM043885.1, forward strand.
AGATTACATTCAACGCTCTGCCTCCTTGATCATTTTGCCTCTTTGATCATTTAGATCTACATTCTTGATCTAATGGTAGGCTCTGCCTCCTTGATCATTTAGATCAACATTCTTGATCTAATGGTAGGTTCTGCCTCTTTGATCATATGTTCAGATCTATGTATTTTAAATCATATGGAAAGCTATGCCTCCTAAAATGATTGTTTTAATTTATGAATATATTATATAGCTTATAATTTTATTTTATAGTTTATATTTATTGCTGAGAAAAGATTTTACAAAATTATATACTTAACAAATTATTTTATTATTTATATAGTAATCATGTCAAACTTGGTAAAGCTTGAATTCCCTGCCCTTGATGTCTCTGGGAAAAACTATATGACATGGGCATTAGATGTAAAATTCTATTTAAAAGGGGATGGGCTTCTCAAAACCCTTGATCCGTCAGAAACGGGGTTAGAAGAGGAAAAAGCGAACCATGATGTTCTTGCGTCACCATCTCCACGATGGTTTAAAAAATGAATACATCACGAGAGAAAATCCTGCAGATCTCTGGATCGCTCAAGGATAGGTTTGATCAACAAAAATATGTGATCTTACCAAAAGCCAAACATGTATGGCTAAACCTGAGGTTTCAGGATTACAAAAGTGTAAGTGAGTACAATTCCGCTTTGTTCGGAATCACTTCAAGGATGGCTCTCTGCGGAGAAGAAGTTTTCGATTATGATATGATCGAGAAAACATTCCAAACTTTCCATCCTTCAAATGTACTCCTACAGCAACAATATCGAGAAAGAGGTTATACTCGATATTCTGAATTGACGCAAGTTCTGCATGTTGCTGAACAAAATAATGAGCTTGTGATGATAAATCATCAAACCCGTCCAACTGGATCAGCTCCACTTTCAGAAGTGAATGTTGCTACATCCAGCTATAATAACTGGCAAGAACGAGGACGTGGACGCAGACGCGGTCGAGGCCGTGGTCATGGTCGTGGAAGAGGTCGTGGAGAAGTCCATGGACGAGGAAAAGGAAGAGGTTTCTCAACTCATGACTTCAACGCAAGAAAAACCAACAAGCATCTTCAAATCAATAATGTTGGTCGCGTTATAAAGAAACAAGGTGAAAGTACTTGTTACAGATGCGGCATGAAAGGACATTGGTATAAGACCTGTCGTACTCCAAAACATTTGGCCGATCTGTACCAAGCATCCCAAAAGGCAAAAAAAAAGGGATGTTGAGACCAACCTCATCTATGATAAAGCTGGACCTTCTTTCCATGGCCTAAACGATGAACCCCATCTTGATATAGCAGATTTTTTCGTTGATAATGAAAACGGAAAATCATGCGAATAAGGCCGATATGCCATGATATGCTTTGTCATAGTCTGATATGTACTTTATGTTTATAAAATGTATTTTTGGATAATAGTTTTATGGTAATATATAATAAGTTTTTTTTGTAAAATTTTCTGTTATTTTATTAATGTTTATTTTATAATTATTTTATCTCAGAAAATGTCAAAGTTTGAGATTGAGGATGGAGACATGTGTCTAGCAGACAGTGCTACAACACACTCAATACTTAAAGAGAAAAAATATTTCTCCTTTCTCAAAATAAAAGACTCCGCTAGAAGCGTGAGCACTATATGTGGTAATGCATATACTATTATAGGCTTTGGAAAAGCCAGGTTTTCAATGCCAAGGGGAACAAAATTTAAAATTGATGCATTATATTGCCTTAAGTCTCATAGAAACTTGATTAGTTTCAGAGATATCCGAAGAAATGGATATCATATAGAGACTCTGAATAAGAATGGCATTGAATATCTTTGCATAACATCTGAGGAGAAATATATATTGGAAAAATTGTCAATGTTATCCTTTGGATTGTATTGCACAAAAATAAATAATTTTGCGTCTTATGTTACAGTAAACTCTAAGTTTTATAGTACATTTAAGATATGACATGAAAGACTTGGACATCCTGATTCAGTCATGATACGAAAATTTGTGCAAAATTCCAATGGTCATCCATTGAAGAACGAAAAGATTTCTAGATCTAATGTGTTTTCATGTGATGCATGTTCTCAAGGAAAACTCATAATTCGGACATCGCCACCTATAATTGGGAATAAATCACCATTGTTCTTAAAGAGAATACATGGTGATATATGTGGACCTATCCACCCTTCATGCAGGATGTTTCGTTATTTTCTGGTAATGATTGACGCATTTAGTAGATGGTCAAATGTGTGTCTATTGACAACACGAAACACGGCATTCGCAAAATTCATTGCCCAAATAATCAGGTTGAAAGCTCAATTCCCTGATTATGCCATAAAGAAAGTCAGACTTGATAACGCTGGTGAATTCACTTCACAAGCTTTCAATGACTATTGTATGTCAATAGGAATCGATGTTGAGCATCTGGTTCCTCATGTTCATACACAAAAGAGCATCTGGTCTATCATGTTCATACACAAAATGGCATGGTTGAATCTTTAATTAAATGGCTACAACTCATTGCTAGAACGTTAATATTGAGAACAAAGCTCCCAATTTCTATATGGGGTCATGCTATATTGCATGCTGCGGCATTGGTCCAAATACGACCAAGTGCATATAATAACTATTCCCCTTTACAATTAGCATCTGGCCAAGAGCCAAACATATCCTATCTCCGTATTTTTGGATGTGTGGTTTATGGTCCTATAGCCCCACCGCAAATAACAAAAATGGGACCACAAAGGAGATTGGGAATATACGTCGGTTATGTATCACCGAGTATAATTCGATATCTTGAACCGCAAACTGGTGATATGTTTACGGCACGTTTTGCCGATTGCTATTTTAATGAAGATGAATTTCCAGCGTTAGGGGGAGGAATTAAACAAGTACCAAAAGATATTACATGGTATACACCATCTTTGATATATCTTGATCCCCCTACAAATCAACGTGAACTGGAAGTTCAGAAAATTGTACATTTAAAAAATTTGGCAAATCATTTACCAGATGCGTTCATAGATACAAAAAGGGTGACAAAGTCATATATCCCCACTGCAAATGCACCATCAAGAGTTGAAAATTCTAGAGAGGAACTCAATGGAAGGAAAGCTAATGAACCTAAGGTTCAATTAAAACGGGGTAGGCCAATGGGCTCTAAAGATAAAAATCTCCGAAAGAAAAAGAAAATGGGAGATGAAAAGGTTCAAGAAGAACCAAATAAAGAGAAAAGTCCTCAGGATGATACAGAAAAATATGAGGTTTCTATCAACTATGTCCAAAATGGAATGTTATGGTATAGAGATGAAATCAATGATGATAATGAAATATTCTCTTTTCTGTATCTAAAGAGATCTATCATGAAAAAGATGATCCAGATCAAATGTCCGTATCAGAATGCCAACATAGGCCTGATTGGGAGAAATGGAAAAAGGCTATGCAACTTGAGTTGCTCTCCCTCAATAAAAGAAATGTCTTTGGACCTTTTGTCACTGCATCTAAAGATGTAAAACATGTTGGTTGCAAGTGGGTATTTGTGCGAAAAAGAAATGAGAAATATGAAATCACACGATATAAAGCCCGACTTGTTTCACAAGGTTTTTCTCAAAGACCTGGAGTTGATTATGAAGAAACATATTTTCCAGTCATGGATGCAATTACATTCAAGTACTTAATGAGTCTAACAACTTCTAAGAATTTAGAAATGTACCTTATGGATGTAGTGACAACATATTTATATGGATCATTGGATAATGATATATACATGAAAATTCCAGAAGGATTTAAGATTCCTTAGGCATTAGAATCTAAGTCTAATGAAATTTGTGCGATCAAATTACAGCGATCACTTTACGGATTAAAACAATATGGGCGCATGTGGTATAATCGCTTAAGCGAAAACCTGTTGAAGAAAGGTAATGAAATATGCCCATGCGTCTTCATAAAGAAATCTCCATCGGGATTTGTGATCATTGTTGTATATGTTGATGATCTAAATATAATTGGAACTCAAAAGGAGATTGATGATGCAAGAACTCATATGAAGGAAGAGTTTGAAAGGAAAGATCTTGGAAAGACTAAATTCTGTCTCGGGCTTCACATAGAGCATTTCCAAGATGGAATATTTGTGCATCAATCAAATTATACGAAATAGATTTTAAAGCGGTTTAATATGGACAAAGCGACTCCTTTGAGTACTCCAATGGTCAATAGATCTTCGATAGTGATCCATTCAGACCTTGTGAAAACAATGAGAAAATACTTGGTCCCGAAGTACCTTATATGAGTGCTATCGGTGGACTCATTTATCTTGCAAATTGCACTAGACCGGATATTGCATTTGCTACGAATCTACTTGCAAGATACAACTCATCCCCTACCCGCAGGCATTGGAATGGGATAAAACATATTCTACGTTATCTTCAAGGTACGATTGACTTGAGATTATTCTATCCTAAAAACTCTTCGGTTGGTCTTGTTGGTTTTGCAGATGCAGGATATTTATCAGATCCACATAAATCTCAATCCCAAACTAGATATGTTTTCACAATTGGAGGAACTGCAATCTCATGGCGCTCACAGAAACAGACTTTGGTCGCCACTTCCTCAAATCATGCAGAAATAATTGCTCTTCATGAAGCATCGAGGAAATGTGTATGGCTCATATCAATGACTAAACACATACAAGAATCTAGTGGAATAGTCACCAAGAAAGAGCCAACAACATTATTCGACGACAATGCTGCTTGTGTCGCCCAAATCAAAGAAGGTTACATCAAGAGCGACAGAATAAAGCATACACCTCCAAAAAATTTCCCCTACACTCAAGAACTCGAGCAAAAGAAGAAAGTTGATATTCAACATATCCGCTCAAGTGACAATGCAGCAGATCTATTCACAAAGGCGCTTCCGACTACCACATTCAGAAAGCATATTCACAGTATTGGAATGCGTCATCTACGAGATTTATGAAGAAAGATTATACATATCTTTTCAAGGGGGAGATTACGTTACTATACTCTTTTTCCCTTGTCATGGTTTTTATCCCAGTGGGTTTTTCCGTGACAAAGTTTTTAATGAGGTAATACATAACTCGTCAATAGTGATGGATAATCAAGGGGCAGTATTGTAAAATAAAATTGTGATTAATCCATCACAAGACACATGTCATTACACTTGTCCATGTAGTGTTACACAATATTTGTAGTGTTAACACTTGTCATTACCAAAACTAATGAGTGTGTGACTCATGTGTTTTGTAACGCACTATAAATAAAGAGTTGTGTAAGAAGAGTGTGATGTATAATGTATAAGTTATTTAATCAAATAAGCTTCTTAATCTCTCTCCCTTTCTTGTGGCTTCTCCTCTCTCTCTCTCTCTCTCTCTCTCTCTCTCTCTCTCTCTCTCTCTCTCTCTCTCTCTCTCTCTCTCTCTCTCTCTCTCTCTCTCTCTCTCTCTCTCTCTCTCTCTCTCTCTCTCTCTCTCTCTCTCTCTCTCTCTCTCTCTCTCTCTCTCTCTCTCTCTCTCTCTCTCTCTTTGTTAGTTCTTGTTCTCTTTGCAAAGTGTTAAAAAACATATAACTTATAAGTGTATTCTAGTTATAGTTCACAACAGACCTAAAGTAGATTTGAAGTTTTTTTTTTTCAACAAAAGAAACGAGCTAATTAGGTGGAAAATTGTTTACAAACAACACATAAAGCAAAGAAAGACGCTTTTGACGCACCAGAAAATCCGCTCTTACATTTGCATTTCAAGAGATAAAATATAAAGAGAAACTTGAAAATTCCTCCTTGTCGAGCTGAATGTCGTCAAGGTACACCGAGAAAGCTGGCCAGTCCAAAGGCGAAAACACCATATTCACCAAGTCTGAACAATCCATGTAAAGCGCCACATCTCGGAGGTCAATGCCAATCATAGAATAGAAAAATAATGAGAAAATTATGAATTGTGCCATGTACAATGACTTACTTCTTCTTCAATGCCAGTTTGCAAAACTCATTGTCCCTCCTGCCACACTCTGCTAGGTAAAAGACTATAATACCCTCATGTAATTAAAGCACAAGAAATTATTTTTCCTCTCGAGATATTTGGGAGTTAACCAAAAGTTGTTATACCAATTAAAGAATCTTTTCCTTCCCATTGATTTTTTTTTCTTCTCCGCTTTATCTCAAAAAAGAGAGAAACCATCTCTCTCTTCCCTTGTAACCATCAATTTTTCACCTTCTGCAATCTCTGTCTCTCTCTTGCTAACATCACTTCATCCTCAATATCTCTTACTTCCACAACCGGTCCTCTTTCCGTCCCACTCCTATGGCAGCATATAATGGACAGCCGATCTAACCGATTTAATAACCAAGTTCAGTTGTCCACCACGTACTCTATCTGACCCGCCTTATCCCTCCGTTGGCGACCAACACGGCGGTCTAGTTCTGGAGACCCTCCACCGGAGCTTGTGTATGTTTTTTTTTTTTTTTTAAACTTTTCTAAGATCTAGGGTTTATGGTATTGATGGACCATTGGGTAGCCGATGGACCATTTGGTTGTGATGGACCACCTGTTAGCAATGGACCATCTATTAGGAGTAGACATGTTAATGATATATGTTTAATTCTGTCTACTACATTTTGTCTATTATCGGAGATCCAAAACCCCACGAGGTAGCCACAAGTCGGAGAGTAGAGGAAGAGAAGATTGAAGTCTCTCCAACCGGTTATGTGTTCATGGACCAAATGAGTTATGATTATATGTTTCATCTTCAAGTTAGTCATGAATCTTGTAAACGATGGACCATTTGGTAGTGATGGACAACCAGTTAGAAATAGACATGTTTATATGATGGATTTTTTAGTTTGATGGACGAGTTGCTAACCGATAGACCATTATTAGCTATGGAACATTTCGTCGATGGACTATCTGTTAGCGAGAGACCATTTGTTAAAAATAGACATCTTGCTATGAGAAGGACCAATATAAATGAGTGCTCTTCAATTTTATCTATTTTATTGTCTATTATCATAGCTTTGAAGCCCAAAAGGAAGCCACAAGTCAGAGACTAGAGGAAGAACAAATTGAAGACTCTCCAATCGAGTATGTGCTTATGGACCAGATGTGTTATGATTATCTGTTTCTTCTTCTAATTAATCATTAATCTTGGAAGCGATGGACCATTTGTCATTTGTTAGTGATAGACCATTGATGGACTATTTGCATAAATAGACATGTTGATATCTGATGGACCAATTTAAATGACTTATCATTATTACACCATTCCTAACATATTTCCACTTTTGTCTATTATCTTTTTTTTTTTTTTTGGTCGGCCAATTCATTTATATTGAAATGAAAACCCTAATGGGTATTACAAATGATACAAAAGCCCAATTCCTCCAACATTTACAACTTCTATTTAATTAAGCCCACTAATCCTACCTAATTTAAGATAAGGATTATAGATCAAAGTGCCACGCGTGCACACGAGTGCCACGAGTGCCACGCGTGCCACGCGTGCACACGAGTGCCACGAGTGCCACGCGTGCCACGCGTGCACACGTGCCACGCGTGCACACGTGTCCACACGTGAGAAGGAGGAGATTTGACACGATCGTC